>JAHWFP010087467.1:0-11823 GCA_023313725.1 Lithobius niger
TTGTTTTTTGGGTCGCTGGAGATTCTTTTACATGTATTAGTGCGACGCTGATGGCTTACATGTCTTTTCCAATATCTGTTCCTTTAAAGCTTTAAGTTTTTTAAGGCTTACATCCGTATTTTATACGCTTAAGCGTTTTTTAATACTAATACCTATATGATCTCATAATCATCTCGTAATGATCTCGCATATTTGGCTCGTTAAACCCAGGCCATGGTACCCAGGGTAGCTAACTAAACAGAATTCAAATGTTGGGAATTCAATCCTTGTTTAGATACTCTGAAAAGTAAAATGGGATGAAGTATTTTAAATTTTGGGATTTTGGGGGATAGTTTGGAGAGGTTTTGAGTTGTAGAGTTAGCTTTGAATTCAAATGAGGTGAGTAAAATTCCCTAATAAACTCTCTGCGCATGTATTAATTTAAGTACCTTCGTAGATTGATAGTTTAAAATTCAACTCTCCCACCACTTTTAACACTCTTCAACCGCCGCTCTCTAAAAATACAATATTTTAACTGCAACTCTAGGTAGTGTAGCAAACATCCAGTTAGCCTACTTCAACCCCTACTGAACACGTTGGTTAACAATTTGAACTAATACGCATTGACTAGCATTAAATACTGGCAACGATCTTAAGTTGGTTTGCAGTGTATCAGCTCTGGTTTGTAAAGTAAAAACTTTGCGGTATTTTTCAACCATTGTTGTAGAAGAAGAAGATTGAACATAGAAAAAATAAGAGAATTTTCACGCTTCTTATCGAGTTAAAACTAAACTTTTTCTTGCCATTCTTTATCATTCATGATTCTTGCCTAGCAAAGAAGAACCAAGCCGAAAATACAAACAATACCAGTCTAGGAAAATATGCAAAATAAATCAAGCCTTAAAACATTGCCGAGTAAACCAATTAAAACTTGCTCCAACTTCTAACACATAACAACCCAAGACCAGTTAACACAAAAATCTTGCCTCACACCCAATCATCAACAAAGGAAAATTCTCACAGTCAGTCGTTAACAAAAGTCTCAACAGCAGAATAAAAATATAGAAGTATCACTGTCAACTGTCGATCTGGGTAACCAATAATTTAAGCCGATTATATAAAAATGTTGTCCTAATACATTTATTCAGTATTATTCCATTACACCATTGCTAAGATTCTGTATGTTAGTTGTGAAAAAATTAACCCAGATCAATAGACCGTATGTTTGGAAACAAAATTGTTTCTTGCTATCAATATACAGCTCATCTGAATTTAACACGAAGGAAACCGAAACACTATAAACCAAAGGAATTGTTTCAAGAGTGCACAAAAATAAGTCAAAATAGACAACGGTCGATCTGTGTCTGTGTTGTAAAAAACATTTATAGTAGGATGATCTGCAGCACTACGACTGATACAAATAGAATACATATCAATTTGGGTAAGGTGCCATTAGTCCATTGATATTCATGGAACCTATGTCATCAACAGTGCTGAATGTGGGCCTACTATTTAATTTTTATCTAAACATGTTGACTGTTCTACACTTTTAATAGTATCCTAATCTTCTTGAAAGAGTTTGAGAAAAATCGCGAATCAAATTTAATATCTAGTGTATTTCATCACGTTTTTATAGTGTTCTTCATCTTTCTGTACTATTGTTTCTGGCTTCTTTAGTGCTTTTTTCACCAGTAACGTATCCGTGCATAAAAATATTAAACGGTCATTCGTCTGATACAATACTACGACGTAAAACAGACTTAATAATAGTATAATGAAACACGTACTGATTGGTACGTATTTGGAGATGTTCTAGATGTTTGCATCGTATGTTTGACTTTTCCAGATTTACTGCTATTGCTTTAACTTCTTCATGTATTAAAATGTGTATAGTTCTCTAATCCCATCAAAATAAACGTACAATTATTTTCATCATATTACTGTTAATGGGAGTGAACTAAATGTTGGAAATAATGGCTCACAAATTACAAAACCATATTTTTGGTTACATTTCTGTAGTCCGGCTTCATCTCAGTGGAAATACAGGATTGTATTGAAATGAATCGGATGACACAAAAGCTCCTCAGGCATAGTAGAGCAAGAAAAATGGCCTAAAATATTAATTATTTCAGAGGTCGTAGCTTTCAGAATGTACTGATGCTACACTCACAAACTTAAATTTCAAACCTAGCGTAAAACAGTATTAATTAATTAATTTGTGACAGGGGAATGACGATAAAAGTGGGTCCACTGACGAGACAAGACTCACAAAAGGCATGCATAAACAATGTTTAGATTTGCAGTGCTGATTATCATATGTGCGTCTTGTTCACTAACTAATAAAACATGAAACTTGCAGGGACCGGCCCCTGACAAAATCAACTGGGTTCAGCCATGTTGGATGGTGACTCATAGTAGAGTAGAAATTCGGCGAAATATGTATCGTGCTGATGGTTAAGTGATTACAATTTTAGAAACAGAAATAATAACCCTTTTCTTGGATGTCATACAACAAAAACTTAACGGATGGTCCGCATTTTAACTTCTGCAGAAAAACATACAATCGCAAAAGCAAAAGGATTCATAGAAAACATGCCATCTAATAGCTGGTTCCCTCTGAAGTCTCCCTCCGGATAGGCAGGCATGCAATGCAATCTTAACTGGCAAAGCGAATGATTAGAGGGCTTGTGTCCGAAACGACCTATTCAACGTGTTCTCAAACTTTCAATGGGTGAGAAATTCGGTTTCTCGACTGAAGCCCAGTAATTGGATGCGAGTACTCAGGGGCCACTTTCGGTTCGTACAGTTTCCTACTTACATACTCTGAAGGAATTTCGCTGGGAATATCTTTCACAACATTCTAACAAAAGCCACAAACTGGCTTAACACTGCTATTTAAAATCCGAAATTGTTTTAATATGACGAATCTGTTTATGTAAAATGAAGCTACCAAGCATAAAGTACGTGGAAACCTTCCATGTTGTATGGAAGTAGAATTCTCAACACAATACAGTCTGATGATTCATAGTAAATGAAATCTCTTTTTAACTCCCTAACTCATAGCTTAAACTTAACTTCATGCAGCAACCAAAAAAGAGGAAATGGGTTATGCCAACACTATAACCATTAAAACGTCAACAAAATGGCAGGTATAACACCTGAAGTTCCTTCAAGATCTTTGAATTATTAGGTACTGGTAGTGCGGTAATTATGCTATGAATGGCATTCCTTTTACATTAGTGATTTCTCAGTTGCAAAAAACTGCACCGATGCTGCATAAACGTGCAACTACAAAAATTTTGAATAAAACAAATATGTCCACGAATTAATTAAGTAATTGAGCGATGTAAACATGCAAACAGAAATTCTTTAGTTTAGTCTAGTGGCTACAACAAAACCATCGGATACAGCAACCCGGCTATATGCCTCGGCATAAAACGTCCTAAACAAAAGTCAGCATACCACAACTGTGTACGAATACAACGATTAATCACAGCCCGCCAAAAACTGGCTAGTCACAGGACACTAGAATAACCGGACATTTACAATTAAAATTTTAAAGTTTTGTCGGGGGTTGATTGGCTGTTGTGTTTGTGGAGTTTGATATGGTTTTTACTTTTTTGGAATTGTGTATAGATTTTTATTGAGAGTGAGTCACAGCTGACTTGAAACAGTGTGTGGTTTTTTTCCTAATTCTTATACCGGGTTACAATTAAAGTAACTTACGAGTGTTACCAATTGTTGCATCCTTCTAGAACTAACAACAGCCCCTTTGCAGTATGGGACTAATGCTCTTGAGTGGTGGTGTCAGAAAAGCTTGAGTGTGTCAGACAATCACTCCTCTCTGCCACTCGTTTCTCTCAATAACTACAAACAGAAACCATTCACAAACGATCATAAAAATTTTTTTGGACTTTAGATAAAAACCAATACTTGTATCCTAGCAACTTATTCAAATACCATGAGGTTAAAACAACAAATGATTAATCTTCAGCAATAATGCAATTAAAAAAAATAGTTCTTTTAACACGCTGCTCAATACAATCACCAATCAATCAATCTTTCCGTCAATACAAGGCATTTTTTTAGGAGCACTCAGACCACCTTGCAAAGCAATACCCAAAATCATACGTTAAACATACATGTAACGTTCAATGTTACTTATTAGGAAAATACTTATTTTTGTTCAAGTGTTTTCTTAGATCTCGTAAAACACTACGATGTTTAAGAAACATTTAAAAAACGACATAAAAAAACTTGAACGAAAATGCATTCAAGTCTATTGTAAAAAAATGTAAGATAAATTAATTACACGCCACAATGGGCAACCGAGTGTGACTCTTATTGATACCATAACGATTTGCTATCTATAAGACTCACAGCCGGATGCCCTTGGTGGCGTGTAATTGTTTCACGTATTATTAAACGATTTATGGTTTTCTAATTTCAGATAACATCACAATGTAAAACTTATTAGTCGTTTTCTGCGGTGTCTTTCAGCAATGACTAAATAATTAAACAATTTTCATTTCAGATTGTCCTACAAACGTTGACGTTGGCATCTATCCTTGGAAAATTGGAGATATTTCGTACGAAAGCATGGTAACTATTACTCATTTTGCCTGTAAAATTTGTAAACATAGGGAGTTCAGGTGGGTAAGTAATTGTAAGGAGTCCGTATATTAGTATGTTGTGCTAAAACCATGACAAAGAAATATTAGTATATTTACTGTAAGGTTTGTCCTCAGTCTCCCATGTTATAGCTGCAATTTCGATGCTTAATTTCTCCAGTGTCTTTCAGCATTTTCCACTGACATTTGGTACATAAGCTTGGGACTTGGCCAACACGTTTACTAACTTTTTTAAATTTCCGATTTGTCACATCGGAGACCTGGACTTAAGCTAGAATCGTGATTTTCGTTTTTCACTTCATGTACTTGTTGTCACGACATGTTTCTACTATGCTCCCTACAGATCAAACTATTTGGCCTAGAAAAGCTGTCTCTTAACTCATTTTACAGGTATTGCTCCGTAGATGTCCCCTTACAAAATGGCCTTTTCTAATTGGTCAAGTGGTTCAGGGGTTAGGGAGCTCTAAATGACCAGATTGATTGTTTTACATTGTTTTAAACATTGTTTTTATGCAACAATACCAATCAGCAAACACCATACGCATGGCGTAGACTTAAGATTAAGCAAATGCTAACAATACTCGTTAGCCAACAATTCACCCGCATGTGAAGAGGAAGCAGCATCCTTATTACCAATTGATTTATATAATGATTTCACGTTACTTGCCCGTTTTAAAGCTAAAATGTCTATTGCCCATTTTGCCTGCCGTCCTATATTACAAATTAGTATTAAAAAACGCTTAAGCGTATAAAATATGGATGTAAACCTTCAAAAACTTAAAGCTCTAAAGGAATAGATATTAGAAAAAGACATGTAAGCCGTCAGATTCACACTAATACAGGTAAAAGAATCTCCACCATCCCAAAAAAACAAGCTGGCGCTTTTTTTACACAAAATAGTGCGACAGTGATGGCTTACAAGTAGTTTTAATTAGTACGCAGCCAGCACGGAAGTAACGTCATAGGTCATGTGACCCACCGGAAGTGACATCATGATCCAAGATGGCGGCGCCTTTCGGTTGACCAAAATTTCCGAGTCCCAAAATGGTGTCGGTTTTGGTTTCAATCGTGTCTAGACGATAAGTATCGCACCAAAGTGGGTGATAAAACTGTAGAAACAATCTGTTTACAATAACATAAAGCGTAAAGTCCTAGGTGACATGATCGAATGGTGAGCAGCAATCATAAAAGGTTAAATAATACGGATGCAAACCTATTTACGTTGCCTTTTGGACTTATATGTCAGACTACTTGAACTTTTTATCCCGTTTTACTAAATAATAAAAGGGCAGTACGTATCATTACGTCAGCCATACAACTCTTGCACAATACGAATAACAAATAACGGCAATGAAGATAAAAGTCATCCAATTATCGGTCCATAATTGGTAGTAAAGCCATCACACGAAAATAAAGGTCGTTATTGACAAATGCTTCTGAAATCGTGCCAATAATTCCAATATATATCAGCACAATTACGCTTGGCACACAGTCACTCTGTTCCCCAACCTTCACTCGGTACACAGATTGGTAAGTTTTATTTTCTGCATCATCATATTTCATTAGCGCGAACCAACCACAGACCTATTTTGAGTGTTTTTATTTTGTTGAAAGCATTAATCAAACTAGATGTTCGAAGGTGATCAGATACTGCATTAGTACTAATCATTGCTACTGTGTTGTAATAATTTATTGCATGGCGTTCAAGAGCCCCCACTTTCCCCCACTAATAAATGTTTATGAAGGATTTGTACCACCATACTAAAACACAAAAGACCCCAAATTACCTAAAATACCTGAATCGGCTGTCAAAAGCGTTATTCAGCGGCCAATCACCATGACAGACGCATCTTCTTCGTCTCGTGCCCCACATCCCGTTTAAGTGGCCAAGAGATGGCACCACCGTAGTCAGGCCACGATGGACAAGTGTCTCGTCTACGGTGGTTCTTTGCTGTACTCATCGTCAGACAAGAATCTGTGCGCTACCATCCTGGATTCGCTGGCAGCAGAATTTCAACTTAATTCTTATTGCGTCGGGTCATGTCCTCAGGGTATAAGTTTCTACCTGCTTTTTCAGAAGCCCGTGAATGAAGATGCAGTCATTGGCATTTTAAGGGCAATCTCTACAAGCTCCCTCTTTGGCGTGACACCTCTCAAGACAAAAAATATGCACAAAAACTCTTTGATCGAACTGTACGAAAAAGCGATTAGGTTCCTCAAGAAAATTTGACCGACGATGACAAATTCTTTCTATCATTTGAAACGTTACTACCTGGATGGCTAGCCAAACATTTGGACCTTCTCTATGATCTGCTGTCCCATTCATACTCAGATTTGTTCAATTTTATCCATTTATAGTGGCTCACGTGATAAACTCACCGCATTACAATAAACACAACGATTAATGTACTTATGTATAAAGCCCAGTTGTTGCTCGGATGACAAAAAAACACAATACACTTTAATTTGTGTCTCGTATAGATTGTGGTTTTCTGTCATCCGGGCGACAACTGGGCTTTATAATCTCTTTCACAACCACTAATTAATCAAGTTTGGGTTTATTTATGTATATCGTAGCTAGTAATAAACATCCTACTTGAGTCACAGGTTCGTATTCATTCATCCTATTAGGCTAAGATTATTTTATTTAAATGATATCCTGAAATAAAAACTGAAATTAATCTAGTTTATACATTAAAAAAAACTGAATAAAGTGAAAAAAATTCCGTTCACATGAGTGGTATAACGGGGGTTGGGAGACGGGAGCGTTATCACTCTTGGATGCAAAGCTGAAGCATCCTGCTAATTACTTTTTTGAGGGCCCGACATTTTCTGAAAAGAGTATAGCTATCGTAAACTTAATTTTAAACTTGCAGGACCTCATAGACCCACCTACGACCAGCATTGCATACTGCTCCGGGGAAGATCAACCTCTCTTTGACATGTAAGGAAAATCAGGCCAATCCCCATTCTATTTCACTCTAATTTTAACCAAGATATTTACGACAGTCTGCCACTTAACTCTATCCTAGTCTTAGACGATATTTTACACGAGTTACCTACCAGTCTAATTAATAACGTGATTCTAAGTGGTACCCATCATGTCTGTAATAAACGTAGTGAACAACCTGTTTCTCAAAACGTTAAGAACTATTTCCGTGAACACCCAGTACTTTTTTCTGTTAAAATCCAATCGAAGTCTCGATCAATTACAAGTACTGGCACGCCAAATTGGAGTAAACAAAGATTTTATAACGTCCATTTTTAAGGATTCCACCAAAGAACCCTTTAATTTTTTAATATTGATCTACAACCTTCCACTCCGAAAGCATTAAAATTTCGTTCGAACATTTTTAAAATACCCATTACCATTTACCTGCACAGGTAGTACGGCTGAGAGAATCCTAGATTTTCTACCGTTACTCGAATTACGACGTTCAAAAGCACCTCTCAGCGTGCTAAAAGCATTTTACTCCCGAGGTCCCGAGGTGTCCCGAGGTGCGTCAGGTGCTGTGTTATGTTCCCTAAACTTGGAAAACGGCATGGTACCTCTAACGCCGATCTAAAGAAAAACTATCAAGAAATACAAGAAAGTACTCTTAAAATTTATATACAATTATGTACTAGAAGATGCGGTGAAAAAGACACACAAAACACCTAGTCAAACATCAAAAGGGTGGATTCTGAGTCTACTAGGTTGCTTATTAACTGGTTGAAAAGAACAATGTATAAATGCATGCACTTTGTCTCTATGGGTGCCTCCATCAGAGACGAAAGGACCATTCCCACACTCCAGGTTGGCTGGCTAAATAACGTGGACGATTCAATAAGAGAGGTGTTGTCCAGCCAGACCCTTACCTAATACGACAAATCCAAGTAGAACATACAGATTCTGCAACTTTATTTAGACGTTGAAAAAAGTACGAAGCTGATGCTTTAAAATGATACTCTCCAGCGCCCCCACAACGACAGCACCCCAGCCGCTGGGTGAAGCAGCAGCAGCAGCAGTAACATCCCGTCTATGACCACGTCTAGTACATTGGGAAATGAATTTAAACCAGATATCGAATTTGGACCCGACATGTATGTTTTACCCAAAAAGTACACGGGTTGAATCAGACGTTTTTTAGACAGCGGTGACGTGGAACACGATACTATAGGTCAGCTTATACACGATGGCGAAGTGATCGAAGGTTCGAACGTCGTACATTTAATTCATGGCTCAATATCAGATAATAAGATGTTTAGAAAGAAAGCGAAAACATGACAGGTTAACGTTTTATTAGAGCTTCATGCCTCGTAAAACAACGGTGAGAGGTTCTACAGTATTTATTATACCTTGTAGACGGTATATAGACGAGGTACCACATTCCTCCAGTATTTTGGACAGGACCATGTGTCAGGGACGACGACTACGCACGAGTTGCCCAAAAGAGACAATGGCCTCCATTAATGACATTTTCAAATATATTTATTTTAATCCTAAAGATGCTGGCAGTCTGGGCAAGGTTGCTAGATAGCAAAGCGGCCAAGGTCAAAGGCCATAGAATCTCATTAAAGGCTATTAATGAACATATACACGATTTGTAGACGACTCAGTTTATTAACAACGTTATGTGTGTGTTTTTAAACGTGTCAAATATTGATTTTTGTACAGCACGTTTTCTTTCAGCCTTGTCTCAATGTTATGAATCTACTGTTAGCAGTGAGATGATCATGTGAACTTTTTCCCATCCATCAGAAAAATCTAGATTTCTCGATCTTAATAATAGGAGCCCATTCTTTAACCAATTTTCATGCCATAAGTATTGGTTTAAACATTTAAAATGAAACACTAAGTGATTGTGAAAAGTATAATATAAATAAATTTAAAAATATGATTGCTTACAATGGATACACACAACAAATTGTAACAGCTACTAAAAAAAGTAAAAAGTACACGACATCTAGATCATGCCTTGACTAAATTATCACCAATTTAATTGACTTAAATTGTGAAAGTGCAGTAATAACTACTAAACTAGCTGATCGCAGCTACACACTAACTTGATTTAGTGACAAGAATTATGATAAAACATTCTCGAAGATGAAAATAAAATTAACATGAATTGGTATAAAAAAAAGTCGATAATAGTCAAATTATTGAAGAATTCAAAAACATAAATTGGAAATTTTTGAAAAAAGAAAGAGCTCCCAATGAGATATATAATAAAAAAAACAAAATTTAACAATGATTAGAAAACAATATTTCAAAAAAAAATAGTAATAAAAGTGGTAAAAATAATATGAGACAAAAATGGATGAATGAAGTTTTACTGAAGAAAATAAACGAAAAAAATTAATTTTGGAATACCATTAAAAGAAAACAGATTAAGATAGCAGTTAAATAAATTAGAAAACGAAAGGTATAAAAATATGAAAAGATGTAGAAAAAAGAATCTGTGAAGCAAAGCAATCTTTTCACAATAAATTCTTTAAAGAAACATCCGATTAGTGGAGCACATAAAGTGCATTTTTCGTAAAAATCGTTCACTTCTGGAAACAAACATGAAAGTTGGCACATATGCTCATTGAAACCCATTGTTTCAAAAAAGCCCATAAGCCACTCGAAAATCCAAGATGGCATCCAAATACCAAGCAAAATAGCTCCTAAAAAAACGGATTTCTGCCTGTATCTCCTTAAATATCAATTTTATCAAACATCGTGCGTATCAAACATGCAGTGGTGAAGGAGATATACTGTGTTGAAAAAAGGACTACTCGGCTGTCATCTTGAAAAAATGGCCGCTAGCGTAATATTTTGTGTTTAGCTCAAGGAGAAGAAAAATGTACAACTTGAAAACGTCCTTTGTATATATCTTTGTATCATGTTTATTAACTAATGTGACAATGTATGCACCAAACACAGGGTTATTTCGTAAATAAGTAATTGAAAGGATATTTTTGGCACATTCATTACGTATACCATTCATACGATATAGTCTAACAGCCAAGCTCAAAAAGGGCTCTAGATTACGAGATAGTAAAACCCGAGCTAGAAAAATTTCGTAAGTACAGGGTGTCAGGTACACCCACAGAGATCGTCACTAGGGTGGATGCACACTCATGAAGTGGTGCAGCTTTCTTGTATAATGTTTTCAAGATGGCATTCAAAATTGGTGACCAAAAAACAGTTTTTTGCTTCTAGCGCTTAAACCGTTCATCCGATCGAAAATAAACCGGAAATCATTTATGTTTTGAATAAAATTTCCTTCAGAAAATGTTCTTTTTACACTTTTAGTGAAAGTAACCCTTCTGGCCGAAATTCGTCATTTAAAGGGATGGTACCGCTTCTTCACACACGCAAAATTGCGTAACAATATAGGCCCGCGAGTCGAACGTGCGGATTGATGCCGTGTCGTAATATCCGCCGGCTGGAAGACACGTGTCGTCCAGCGTGAATTAGCGTGCTCGCGCCAAGGCTAACTGAGGTAGTAGCAGCTAGCGCAGCTTCAATTCCAGTTTGCCTTGGCTTGCGTATTGACAACGGTAACGTAAACAAACTAATGCGGTAGAAATCCCCCACATTGCAACGCTAATAATATTGCAAAAAAAACATTCCAGTTTCTATGGTGTTTTTCTCGCGTGTTTCTGTTGAGATACTTCCAGTATATTTTTGTGTAAAGTTACTAAGAACATGCTAGGCAGGTTGGTAAGGTTTTTTTTGAGGAGATGCATCAAAATCGTTTGCGTAAAAAAAATTACTGTTACTCTCATCATGAAATCCCTGTTGCGTAATTACCTCATTTTATCCGTTCGTGCTCACCGCCCCAACCAAAGAAATTCTCCCTACTCCCCGCCCAAAACGTGTGGTATAACAACAAAAATTGACACTTTTCGAAATGAGTGGGAGCGGACGTGTAAAGTAAATAAGCAATGGGGAAGGGTTTTTATGTGGGGGGATAGAGTCATCATCGCCATATCGACTAACGTTCAAGTATAACAAATTAGGCCTGAGAGAAATAAGTTTGGTTGCCGTAACATTTAAATAAAACTGGTAGGTCGGTGAAGCATTTTATTTATTACTTCATTTTATCCTACATGTGTCGACAGTGGAACTGATAACGACCCTAGTCTTATACTATATTTAAATAAGTTGCTACTCGTTTGATTTCAGAAAACATAATGACGGTGTCATCACAAAGTTCTTGTGTTCCGTTACCTCCCCCCCCCC
>JAHWFP010087473.1:0-10352 GCA_023313725.1 Lithobius niger
TCGCCGACGAATGGCCAAAGGTGGCTCCGAGGCCTCAGCATAGAGGCTGACCACTGGAGAAGTTCGAAATGCCCCAGTCGCCACACGCAGGCCACTGTGATGCACAGTGTCCAACATCTGAAGAGTGGAGTCACTAGCCGAATCATAGACCATACACGCATAATCAAGTTTGCTGCGGACAAGGGCTCGGTAGAGGCGCAACATGGCAGCGCGATCGGCACCCCATGAAGTGCCCGACAGGACCCGCAAGATGTTAAGCGCCCGTAAAGCCTTGTCTTTAAGCTGACGTAAGTGTGGAAGCCAAGACAACCGGGAATCGAACACCAGGCCCAGGAAACGTGCCTGTGGGACAACAGGAATTTGTGCCTGTCCCAAGTACAGGCAAGGATCCGGGTGCAGCGTTCGTTGGCGGCAAAAGTGGATGCACACAGTCTTGTCCGGAGAAAACCGGAAACCATTACTTACCGCCCAGGTCTGGACTTTGTTAATTGCCAGCTGTAGCTGCCGCTCACAGGTCTGCATGCGAGCTGCCCGAAAGCGCAGGCCGAAGTCATCGACAAACAATGACTGGGGAACAGCAGCTTGCTGAGCAATGGGGTTGATCCCTATAGCAAACAAGATGACACTAAGTACACCTCCCTGAGGCACACCATTCTCCAAGACAAAGGGGCGGGAAAGAGTCCCCCCGACACGAACGCGAAAAGAACGGCCTGAGAGGTAGGCAGAAAGCAACAGTGGCATCTGTCCCCTCAAGCCATAGTTATAGAGATTACGGAGAATCCCATAACGCCACGTCGTATCATACGCCTTCTCCAAGTCAAAGAAAACCTGAACCAGATGTTGACGAAGGCGAAAAGCCTCCCTCACATCCGATTCAAGGGCAACCAGATGATCGATGGTTGACCGAAACCGTCGAAAGCCGCACTGGGACGCAGATAAGAATCCCCTTGATTCCAGCACCCAGACCAACCTCTCACCGACCATCCGTTCCATAAGCTTACAGACACAGCTAGTCAGAGCGATTGGGCGATAACTGGAAGGAGCAGTAAGGTCTTTGCCCGGTTTCACAATCGGGATGACCACTGCTGTCCTCCACGCTGCCGGAACAGAGCCTTCTGTCCACACACGGTTGAACATCTCCAGCAAGAACTGCTGGGAGGCAAGAGGCAGATGTTTCAACAGCTGATAGTGAACATCATCAGGCCCTGGGGCGGAGTCATGCGACTTGGACAAAGCGGAAACAAATTCCTGCCTGGTGAACGGTAAATTGTACTCCTCTAGCCCGTCGGAGCGAAAGTCTAGAGGGTGAGCCTCTTCACTACGCTTTATTCTGAGGAAACCAGGATCATAATGGTTATCACTCGAGACCTGCGCAAACGCAGACGCAAGACAGTCGGCGATATCCGGAACAGAAGAGATCACGGTATTCGCCACCTTCAGCTGTGAAACCGGGGAAGGCACGGTCTTCCCCGAGATCTGGCGCACCTTCCGCCACACCTGCTGAGAAGGCGCGGAGCGCGTGATCGACGAAACATAAACTGCCCACGAAGCACGTCTAGCCTCACGGATGACAAACCTGGCACGGGCACGACAGCGCTTAAAAGCTACAAAGTTGTCAGCAGTTGGGCTGACTGTAAACGCACGCAACGCTCGCCGGCGGGCCTGAATGGCCTGCCCGCAAGCAGGTGTCCACCACGGAACAGGAACCCGCCGCGGCTGAGTGGACGTACGCGGGATAGTAGCATGAGCAGCAGCAAGGACCACGTCAGCGAAGTGAGTGGAAAGTTCATCCACACCAGAAAAGTCCTCAACCGCACGCTGAAATACAGCAGCCTCAGCAAAAGCTGACCATTCAGCACGTTTAAGCGCCCACCGGGCTGGCCTGGAAGCCACAGAACCCCCTTGTGTTGTGGACAACACAATGGGGAGGTGATCGCTTCCATGCAGATCGGCAGTGACACTCCAAGTGAAGTGAACTGGGATGGCCAGCGAGCAAAAGGCTAAGTCCACCGCTGACCAATTGCCCGTGGCCAGGTTACAGTGTGTCATGGCTCCATCGTTCAGGATGCAAACAGACCCCCTCTGCATCCACTCCTCAAGGATCCTCCCTTTGTTGTCCGTATGAGGTCCCCCCCACTGGACATGGTGGCTGTTGAAGTCGCCCAGCAACAGAAAAGGGGCAGGAAGCTGGCGGACCAGGTGTTCCAGGTCACCAACCCCAAAGACCTCATCCGGTGGCAAATAAAACGAACAGACAGTAATATCCAAATGGAAAGAAACACGAACTGCTACCGCCTGAAGCCTAGTGTGCAGAGGCACACTGGCATGCGGCTGAGAGTGTTGAACCAGCACTGCAACACCACCATGTGCACGTGGCACAGGGTTAGCATCCAGACGGTAGACAGAATAACCTCGAACAACCGGATTATCTGACGCCTTAAAGCAGGTTTCCTGTAGACAGCAGCACAGAGGTCGCCAATGCGACAAAAGCAGCCGCAGCTCTTCGGCATGGGTCCGATAACTTTGGCAGTTCCACTGAACGATGGCATGCGCAGGCATTAGGGCGGGCTGAAGATTGAATCAGTCTCCTCAACTCCTCCTCTGGGCGATCCGAAAACATCCGAATCCTCACCCGAATCAAAAGATGGAGTGAGGTTCAGAACGAAATTGTCCTCGGAAGGAGGAAAAAGTTCCGGAGAATTGGAACAGGAAATCACTCCCTGCTCCATGGGCAAAGTATCATCAAGAAGTTGAGGGGACACAACGGACCCCTCAACAAGCTGGCCGTTCAACGACCGTTTCACCCTATCTCCTGGTGGCGACGTCCTCACGGGTGGTGTTGAGGCTTTACCAGCAGGAGCCTTCTTCTTCAACGTTTTCTGTGGTTCACTCCGGGCAGGTGGAGGCTTAGCTGAAGCTTTAACCTGCCTGGGAACAGATGCAGCAGCAGAAACAGCAGCAGGAGCAGAAACAGCAGCAGGAGCAGAAGCACTTGCAGGCTGGGCAGATGTAGACGGCAAGGCAGCAACCGGGTCCGAAGGACCCAAAAGACCCTGCAGAGATGGATGTTGCAGAGTCAACAAAGTTATAAGCTTGCCCACCGTCGTCGTCAAAGACCTGAGCTCAGCGCGTAAATCTGCCAAATCAGCAGACTCACTAACTGGGCCAGGCAATGGCGCACTGCACACCTGCGCAAAAGAACGTGTCATAGCCGGCGCCGATAGTTTGACTTTCTTTCGGGCCTCCGAGTAGGAAAGCCCGTCCTTCACCTTTAGTTCCTGCACTCGACGTTCCTCAACATAAACACGACAGTCCTGTGAAGAGGCTTGGTGCTGACCACCGCAGTTGACACACTGCTTCGGGCCAGCACAGTCAGCGCCCTCATGGGCTGCCTGAGCACAGGAAACACAGGTAGGCCTACCTTTACACGAGCCGCTGGTATGGCCGAAGCGTTGACAGCGGAAACACCGCATCGGATTCGGAACGTAACTCCTGACCTTCAAGCGCAGGTAACCGGCAGTAATATGCTGCGGTGCAACCGGCGTATCAAAGGTCAGGAAAAAGGTGTCAGTTGGCTGGGCACCATTCTCGCCTTGCCGTGTCAAACGCCTCACAGCCGTAACACCCTGTGACTTGAGTTCGTCCAGGATGGCATCATCTCTGAGACCCCTCAAATCAAAGCATGTCACGACCCCCTTGCTGCTGTTCAAAGTACGATGCGGCTCGACATGCACTGGGCATGACCCCAGTGCACTCGCTTTCAAAAGCCTCTTCGCCTGACCATCGTCTGCAACTTCCACAAGGTATCCCCCAGCACGGAGCCGAGAGACACTCTTCGGATCAGAACCACAGATCCCTTTCAGAGCTTTGTGAACAGCGAATGGACCGAGTTGTGTAACATCTCGGCCCTCGCCTGTCACCACCAGGAACTTCGGGACTTGGTCCCGACTCTTACTCAAGTCTGGTAACTGGGCACCAGGCCCAATCATCTCGGGTTCCCTCCTTTGGCACTTGCTAGTGCGGCGAGGAGGGGAAGAATTTTGGGGGGAAGAAATTTTATCGGGGGAGGGGGGGGAAGTAGTTGCCATGTAGAGCAAAAAGAAGTCGCGGCGGTGCGCCCCCCAGAAAAGAAAACCCCGCGCGGCACTCGGGTGATGCAGGGCCGGAAGCCGCATATCCAGGGCCCTGCACCAGGAAGCTAACACCGCCGTCTATCTCGGTGAGGTGGCAGCCTAAGCATGCCGAGAGGCGAGGCCACCAAGGAAGCCGTACCCACCACCTCCGTCGATAACCCAAACAGTTCGGGTCCGTGATGCAGATGGATACAGCACCAGCCACCTCCCCACATCGACAGGACCCGAAAAGTCATAGCCGATTGACCTTAGGCCGGCTCGCCCAGGCCACCCGTCCTCCGGAATAAGGAGCCAAAGCCCGAAAGCCAGGATCTCCGCCTCCACGGATTACTAGGTTGCAGCACACGGCCAACATGCTGGGGGATGAGGATGAAAAGCCCAGTGGCCAGAACGGGCAAATTAGAATCAAACCCAAAAGGGGATTCAAACCACCAAACATCCTCTAAGCAGCCACCCCGGGCCCGGTTTGTCCGGATGTCCCTTCACCTCTTTCGGACTAGTGCTTGCGACGGGTGTTAAACCTGCCCGCCATACACACCGTAGGCGCACTCGCAAACCGTAGTGTTGAGGTTGCTAGTGTTCAAGACGGACTAAAAACCCTCCGCCATGCAGACCCTTGGCACACTAGCAGACCGTGATCTTGGGTTCCCTTTTAGTCGCCTTCTACGACACGCAGGGGTACGGTGGGCTTATTCTACCCCCAGCCTACAGGGGGTAGGCCAAATAGTATTGTGAGTAGTTGTTAATGATTGGAAACGATTTACGTGTATGACATAGAATTTGCTTCAAGTAAGTATCTAATGTAAAATTGGATTTATTACAAACCTTTGATAAAAATAAAACTGTAATGATATTCGTTATTGATATTGGTTTTTGCAAAACATGGTTTCTTATACAGTTTGCTTTTCTGCAATAACCATTCAAAGCACTTGAATGATTATTGCAGATTTCGACTGTAAGTTATTTAATTATGCAACAACCAGTCAACCCACATTTGACTGTTATGGCTAATGCTGTGGTGAAGATCACACATTGATCGCCAAGATGGTACGTGTTGGTCATCACCATCTACACGCGCATGCAACTTCGTGGGTTAATAGTTGCTACAAGAATTTTTACAATGGGTTGCATTATATTAAGAAGTTTTTTCTCAAAATGAACTGAGTGTGGGGTTTACTGGTTGTTTTGCATAACAGGGTCCACTTGTACCCTAGCATGATTCTTCCCTCCCCACACTGATCGTTTCTGCTCTAAAAAAAATGTCGATGTAACTAATCTGCTTTTATGGTCCATATAAGATCCTGAAAGTCTTCTTGCAAATCATTCTGCGTAATTTGGTTACATTTTATTTTACTTCCCATATTCCACTTAACTTGCTGTACAGCCAACATTTGTGTTATTGCTATCTTTTTCCAACAGCTTTTCTGATTGGCATGAAATAAATGAAATTTTTAACCAATCAATGAAATTGTAACTAGTCCGAGAAAGAAAGAAAAGAAAAGAAAGAAAGCCCCGACTGGGACTCGAACCCAGGACTTCCCGGGAAGTGTATTGTGTATCTTCAAAAGGCCAGTCTTTAATGCAGACTGCTTGTTTCGTTTACCCTCTACCTTGTGATTTCTTTCTTTATTTACTAAATGAAATTGTGTTATCCTCGTTAGTTTTATTTCCCTTTATTGCAGGTCATCTCGAGTAATATTTTCCCAACATTCATTGTATAGTAAATTTTTATTTAGCTGCGCCTGCATTGCAAAAAAAAATTATAAATAACAGGAAATCTTTTATCTTTTCTTTGGTAAGATTTGAGGCTCAGATATTCCATGTATCATACTGGGGCGTAGACTTATAGTTGGACAGTAACATCCATTTCAAGTCTGACCTCAACCACCCCTGGCACTTTCGGGAAGGGGGGGGGGGGAGATGAGGCTTAATGGCGCGTCGACAGCTTGGTCATTAGCGCCAACCTCAGTCACAGTGCAGTGGTCCGGGTTGCCACTGCACCACACATTACAGAGATATTCGGGAAGAGAAGGGCCGTGTGATGTCTTATTTCTCATGTCGATTGTGGCATATAAAAGATACTAGGAATTTCCGATGGGAGATACCCAGCATAATTGTCCTTTCTCATTCTGGCGCTATGGCTAATGCTAGGCATGTGTCAAACAACAACATTTTTTTCAAACATCAAAATTGTTTTGTAAGGTAAAATTTGAACAATTAGGAGTAATGCATGCGTCAACCCTCTCCAATGTTAGTCCAGAGCAGTCGCTGGTAGACCATAGAAAACGAAACTAGGAAAAAATATCCCCGGTAAAAATATCCCAGTATAAATATCCCCGGAAAAAATATCCCCTGGAAAAAATATCCCCTGGAAAAAATATCCCCTGGAGTCATAATGTTTTCTTATTGGTCGTTACGATTTAATTGTGCGGACTCCTCTACCACAGCACGTTTTACGGACACCCCTACCACAGCATGCATTTTAGACAGGCTTTTTTTTCGGACTACCTACCAACCACAGTACCACTGTGGAATAGACTACATTAAAGTGGCACTATCAGCGATTGAAAAGGACACTAAAATGCCATGGCGCCCTCCAGCGCCAGTGATATTGTTAATTTCCACGGCTTGCTCCCAGGTGCACGAGGGGGGGGGGGGGATTGAGGCTTAATGGCGCGTCGACAACATGGTCATTAGCGCCAACCTCAGTCACAGTGCAGTGGTACGGGTGCAGTGGTCCGGGTGCACGAGGACGTACCAAATTTTCACTCAATATTTAAGGAGGTCACCTATCACGTTTATAATATTCGAAGTAGTTATTAGGGAGATAAGTTTCATTCTTTACCACTTTTCGTATTTTTGTTGTTGGGGGGAATGGAGTATAAACGGAGGCCCAGCACCAGAACGTTTTTTTACTACATGACTATGGTATAAATTAAGACTACACTCTGAAAACGATGTGTATTGTGAATACACAGCAATGTGTACCAGCTCAGCCTCCACACGAGTTGTGTACTCAAAAGACACAGTCTGTGCAGTGGCAGTATACATTCTCGTCATAGCTTTTGTACTACCAGTACACAATTTGTGTACTCCCTGGACACAGTTCGTATGGAGGCTGAGCAGATGCACATTGATGTGTACGTATGTATCGTCTTCAGAGTGTAGATACTCATGAAGAAGGTGTTTGAATATTGCCCCAAATTCATGTTTTATTTTTTCCGGGGATATTTTTACCGGGGATATTTTTTCCAGGGGATATTTATACCGGGATATTTTTTCCGGGAATACACTCGTCATTTCTCAGTTACTATTCACCACTTAGCCAATACATCTCGAGTGATAGATGATTTTTTCAAATTTACGCAATTACTGCATTGTATAATTTTATTTAGCCAAATACTATGGCAAAAGGAATTAATGAGCAGCCCTTGTAATTCAACGCTACATAAGAAAATTTTTATCTAAAATGCGGCTGGCTATAAATTACCTGGCCATCACTGGCCAACTATAAATTCGGCTTGCTGACCGCTAATTTTTTGGCTAAATCAATGAGACGCTGCACATGAAAATGAAGAAATAAAGGGAAGTAAGTTTAACTCGCAAAGGACAAAAAAAGGAGGAGTCCGTGAAGGGCAAAGAATCTCAACCGTCATTAGCATTTAAATAAAATCGTTCACCAGCCAGTTTTTTAAAAATAATAATACTCATTGCAAGCATATTACTCGCAGTTTCACAATTTATGTACGCCTATTAAAGTGCACATTCACAATGGAAATACGTCCATTCACGTCCTCGTGAAGAGAGGACAGAAACTTTAAATCAGAATGATTGGGGGGGGGGGGGGTGGAGATGAGGCTTAATGGCGCGTCGACAGCTTGGTCATTAGCGCCAACCTCAGAATGATTGGTGGCATGCGACTAAATCGTTACAAAAAAAAAAAAACTTGTGGTGCTGGCTCTTGCAAAAAGCATTCGTTGACATGGCATGAAAGTTGACAAAGTTGAGCCCATAAACAACCCATTTTAACTGGTGGGTTCGTCACTGCCAAAATGATGCCAAAAAGTTAATATTCATGTTGGATAACAATTTTTAACATTACCAAAACCGCCACGAAGATTGTCGTCTAGCTTCGTGTTGCAACCGTGATCCCACCAACGTACCAAATCGTTGGGCCATAACTTGTAACAATGCTGCAGAAAGTTATTCGCGAAAATCCAGTGTACCACCACGCTGATAATTACGTGCTTGTATTGAGCACTGCTTTTGTTGAAAGTTTCAACAATGTGCTAAACATTCGGATATCATTCTCAAGTAATATCTATGCAATGCAAACAAATATCGCGATATGTCACTGGAACGAAAACGCTGGCCCAAAACTGGAATGATACTGCAGACAACTACACAAAGATCAAAGTGCAAAACACATCATTAGTGGCTGCCACGTAACACTATAGGGACAATGTATGGATGGAGAAATTCCGTAGTAGTCCAGTACGAGGATTAGCAATGCTATGGCCACGTCTGCAGTTGAGTCCACTCAAGGTAAGCACGTACTCTTGTTTACTCAAATAGCAATAATAGTGCACACGCTGATTGGTAAACTAGGCTATGAAGGTAAAACTTTAAAATATATTATTTACTCGTACTTTACGTGATCCTTGAATGCCAGTTTCAAGTTTTACATGCTTTTAGGAAAGTATCATATGATGCGTAGTCTTCAAAAGCATCTTCTTGTTGAATTATTGCGTGGTTTTACCATGCATGTCAGATGTTTTGAATTTCCCGTTCCCTGCAGTATTTCCCGACTGTCTTAGCACGAAATACACTGAGCGGTTTTTGAATATAAGCATAGATTGCTGATATTTTTATTATACATTCCGAAGAGTTGTTATGGCGCTAGGAAGCCGTTTAATTTCGATAATTATGTTTTCTTAAGGAGCCAATTTTCACGAGTGCTTTTTCATTTAATTACGAACTAAGGCAGCCATTTGCGGGCGGATCCCTTTCCTTTCATATACTCCATCACGGCCTTTAATGTAGGACGATTAGCTTAGCTGACACACACGACATTTTTATAATACTGAGAAGGACGACAAAATTCGAGTTTCAATTATGTTATTCATAAATTTAAACATTTTTATACAATTACCTGCTGTGTTTATATTAAACTAGATTGTTTATTTTCATATTTAAAGGTTGCCACATGGTTTTAGTTATTTTGTAGCTTGTATATTTTAAATAACATGAAGTAGGCTATAGGCCTTAGTATAGTAAATGTAAAGGACGAGACAGGTTAGCTTTCATTAATTAATAGCAAATTAATCGATAATTAATACTGACAAATAAGTAACGTAAGTTGATAGTTTAATTAATAAACTTTTAAGAAGAACTGAATTCGACTAATTGAGTTTTAGTTTTTTTTTCTATTTAATAGGGCCAATACGTCCGGTAACGCTCGTAAGGCCAACCTAGCTCAACCAACCATTCATGCTTTAAGAAGTAATTAAGTGGCTGAATTTAAGCAGTAACGGCTGACAGTTTTTGAAGAAAAATTTAAGTTAGAGACTCAAAACGAAGGCCCTCACACACGAGTTATTTTCATTCGCTTATAACCGAACACAACCTTTCAATTCCCGTCTCCAAAACATTTTTTCTGACGACCCTTGGATTACAAAGAATAATGTAGTGTAATCTACAAGGTATTGCAAAATACTGACCTGGATTTACTTAAGACTAGCACCAGATAGGAGGGGTAAAGCTCCTTGCCCAACAGTTATAAGACTACATGTAGAGTCATTTCACCGAAGCATCACTCATTATCGGTGTGCACATGCCCCAAGTAGGCGGTACCTTCCAAGCAACTTGCCCGTAACATCAATATCAAGATGCTTTAATACGCTGCAATACGTCTCAACCCAAACTATGATGATTGTAATTCGTGGTCAGTTCACATAAAACGTGCGGGTAACAGCAGAAAGGAATACAAACGGATTTCAACAGTGAACATACAGATCCCAACATGGCTGTTTTTTCTGCAGACTTGATAACAGTTAGTTTTATGAATCAATGTTTTCAATGAGAGTTCAATAAGCCTTTGGCAGTGCTGTGGCATGACGCAATAGCATAAAGGAAGAAAGAAGATATAATTTCACACCTTTTTTTTTTTAAGTTCCATGACGCTAAGTCGTTTGTCGTGTGGTTAGACAATATTATTGT
>JAHWFP010087475.1:0-12613 GCA_023313725.1 Lithobius niger
AAAAAAAAAATTGTGATTACCACTGATTTTAGGCGTTACATTTCACTATTCTAGAGGTAAAAAAAAAAAACCTGATTTTACCTGGGGAGAGATCAAAAATGGTTTCTATTGCCTTAAGGAAAATATACACTACCTGTAAATTAAATTGCATTCAATTCCTGAGTGCTCGTTACCCTGGAGGATTTAAAACTCTCTACATACACCCAGCTCAGAAACCCACCTGCACATGCGCGGGTCCGGCGCGCGCTGACCCTCCATAAATGGTGTTACGGCGTTAGCCAGCCATCTACTTTTCCTCACGATATGTCAGCCATGATGGTGACTCGAGAGGGGAGGTTGGGTGGGTATTTACAGGTAGTGTATATCTTTCTTAAGGCAATAGAACCTAATTTGGACCTCTCCCCGGGTAAAATTGGGCTTTCTACTTGCCGACCAGAAAATATACACTACCTGTAAATTAAATTGCATTTACAGCAGACCTCGTCAGTATAGGTGGCGGGCACCATCATGACGGGCACCCAAAGGTGTGAGCTGAGTCCCCAGTGACAGAGTTGTGGTTGATTGGTTGCAGACGCAACATTCTCTGGTCAGGGCCGACTTTCTGCGCAAAGCAGTTGGAGTGGGGAGGGAACTTTCAATAGCCAAAGCGAGTTGGTGAGAAAGTTCAGGCGAGTTTTCCAGATTCCACGACTTGTTTGGTTTCTGGTTGATGGTTTAACGATTTGTCTGAATTGCAGTAGAGTTCAACGGGATGTCAATGAGGCGTTTAAGTTGCGGAAGTTAGGTTCTTAAAGATTTAGCACATTGGTGTTAAGGTTTTTGTTGAGAATTCGAACTTCAGAGAGGTGAAGAAGCGGCAGACCATTGTGAATTCGGAATTAATTGATATAGATGCTCAGAAGAGGGAGAGGGTGTTCAAAGAATAGTGCATTAGCTGTGGATGGGTGCTTTGATTTAGGAGCAGTCAAATAGGCTGAAGAGGGATTGTGAGTTTCCGGTGTCGGATGAAGCGTGAGAAGGGTTTGAGTGATTGTATGATGCATGTAATGTTGCAGAGTTGGCGGAGGGTCTATGAAATGTTGTTCCGCAGAGTCATTGAGATTGGAGCAGCAAGATCGGGAAGTGAACGTTAGTATGTGGGTGGATCAAGGGAAATCTTTGAAGGGCAGCATGTGAAGGGGCGAAATGCCGAGCACACTGCCATGAGCGTGAAGTTGTGAGGATAAGGATCTAGGCGAAGTTGAATGCAGAGTGGAGAATATCGTTGAGATCCAGTTTGACTCAGTGGACGTGCGATACTGCCAGATGTTTGGGTGAGAGACCATTGGTGGCAATGAGTGATGCGAATTGATGATGAACCGCTGGTTGTGGTTCAGAAAATACGAGTTGTGAGTTGGCGAGGGTATCCAAGCAGATTTAGTGTTGGTTAAGGAGCCGTGTGGTTAGTCATGGTGACAAGGTGTTTTGTCATGAGTGACAGTTTGATGAGTCAAACATAAATATTGGATAAGTCGAATTCCCAAAGATTTGGAATGAACGAGACTTAACCAGTGGAATGTGAGGCGTAAGGCCGAGTGATTAAAAACATTAGCCGGCCGGAATTTCTTCAAGAGACTTGGTCGTGGAAGGTGAACAAGAAACAAGAGTCCACGGCAGTGCTAAGGAGTTTAGCTTTTATCGTCCATGATCAAGTTGGGTTTAAGTGACGAGGGAGTCGTGAAGAAAATTCAGCTTTATCATGATGCAGCAGGTGGTTGGTGATGGAGACGGATTTATCCATGAGATTGAAAGTCGTGAGACCATAGCGGTCACAGTTGGTGTGATGGACTAGGGTACCGTGAAAGACCATCATGATTCAATAGGTGATGGTTAGCTATAGTGGCAATGCGTGCGTGTTGACGGATAATGAACGTGTTGGTGAACGAGAATGGAGTTCGGGGCGAATGTCTGCGACGGGAGCTTGTGGGATGGAGACGTTGCAATGTTGTGGGATTTCATGCCAAGACGTGAGTGAACATTCATTCAGAAAAGGGTCAGCGATTTGAAGGAGACCTTTCCTCCATGAAACCAAGCCGAGGTGGTGTGAGGGAGGTGAGATGGAACGAAGTACGGGGCAATCATGTGAAGTCTCACGCAGTGGTTCCAAGGAACGAGGCAGAAGCAAGGTGTGTGTTCAGGGTAGGGGTTGCATCGATTTGTTGTATGGAGTCCATAAGCTTCGAAGGCTTATCCAAGGTGGTTGTTCCAACTCAATGTCCTAGGTGGTTGTTGTCCCGGTGAAGTTGGTTAAATGATCAAGGAGGCCGAGTTAGCGGCGAGAGAGGGGTGGATGTCAGCAGCACTCGGTTACCCCAGGCGGACGCACATCCGAGTCCGAATCGGGCCCAAAGCAATTTGACTTCGGAGAACGGACGAGAGCCGGTGTATTCAGCATTGTTTGCTGTTGAACGAGTTGGAACGAGTGGTGCAGAGAGCATGGTGGTTCCCGACGAACGTGAGATTATGAGTCGATGAGTGGGCTTGTTCAGCAACAAGCGGGCTGAACATTGATGAACGAAGAACGTCATGAATGACGAGTGGTGCGGACGGCAAGGGCTTGTATATGACGATTGGACCAGTGGACCATGAGCAGTAGGCAAACGACGAACGGGCATGCGGGTGGTAATGGACTTGAAGGCCGGCCAGGTCAACCCACGACGAACGGTTTGTGAATGGTGAAAAGGTGCACGAACGCAATGAGCTTGAGCGGTAGCAGGCTAGCGAACGATAAACGGAACCACGAACGAAGATGGGGGTGGGTCTGAGTGGTGAATAGCTGACGGATGCTGAACAGGACAGGCCAAGGATGCAAGAGCGAACTATGAACGGGAGCATGGACGTAAAAGGGCTTGAATGGTCAGCAGGGTGCCACAGAGCGCAAGGAGAAAAGACGAACGTCAGGTTGGCTAGTCATGGGGAATGAGGCTTGTTGAAGATGAAAATCGGCAAAACAAAAGCCGGCGTGTGGTGACGAGTGGCTGGACAGTCTAACAATGAGTGATGCCGTGAGCTTCAACGAACGTGAACGACGAATGGGAACGACGAACGATGTGATGAGCTTCAAAGATCGACCAACGATGGACGAGAGCGACGAACAGTGTAATGAGCTTCAAAGATTTCAATGACGAACGTGAACGACTAACGACGTGCTGATTCCTTCAGGGATCAAGAACGACGAGCGGGAACACCGAACAGAGCGATGAGTTTCAAAGATCGATGAACGACGAACGGAAACGGTGAACGAGAAGAGAATGGCAGATAACAGGAGCGAATGGACGTGACGGCAAGGCATGAACGGTGGGCGGGCCAGCGACAGGAGAGACGTCTCAGCATAAAATCTTCAGGTTGGCCTGTAACGGCGAGTGGGTGCTTGTCGATGAGTGGGCTGCGAGCGACGAACGGCTTGAAAGACAGTCGGACCCGAGCAGAGATTCTTCAGGTAAGCTTGCTAGTGGTGAATCGATGAAGAGGAACAGTGACAGATCCGGTGAACGCATCACTTGCTTGGCTGTTGTGATCAGGACGACTGGAATGATGAGAATCTTCGTTCAGTCAGAACGTCGAAGAACGTGACGAGCGTGATGGTCTGGAAGGCCAAGAAGGGTGAAGTCTTCCGGGAGAGGGCTACATGGGCGGCATCCATTATGAGGTGAACGGTGCAGCCACAGTGGCCTCGATGTGTAAGTGGTGAGTGGTTGACAATCGGGTGAACGAGCGAGCGAACGAACGAAGAATGGAAGACTTTGACTTGTGGAAGTCATCTTTTTGTGGTGGTTTTCCTTCCTGAGGGGATGACCTACAAAAGAAAGAACGTATGCGCCTTAACCTCGTAGGGGTGAGTGGCGAACGAGCAACGAGCGAGAACGAACGGGAGTCCTCTTGGTGTAACGGGTGAACGGGCAATGGTCTCCCAGTGATAATGTCGACGCAGCGACGGCATGAACGGGTGGAGGCTGCGGCGGCAAACGTCGAGCCAACGGACAGCGAATGGAGGTTTTCTGTTGGCTTGATGAAACAGGATGGCGGCGATAGAGCAAGCGAACGACGGCTGCGAGTGATGATCGTGAAAGCAGCAGCAGAGACAACAGCATGGATGGCGTTGAGTGCGGGGCGAATGGTGCAGTGAACGGTGATGGACGATGCCACGAACGGGCGGACAACATCTTCTTAAGTAGGAGAATCCTTTGTTGATAGAAGACCACAAACGAACGAACGAACCGATGAATTCTTCATATAACGGCGGTTCTTGCGAACGGGAACGACGAAAAGGAACGACGAACGGGAACGACGAACGGAAGACCTCTTCTTGTAGTGGCAGGTCTTGCAAACGGGAACGACGAACAGGATCGACGAACGGAAGACCTCTTCATGTAGTGGCGGGTCTTGCGAACGGGAACGACGAACGGGAACGACGAACGACGAACGGAAGACCTCTTCATGTAGTGGCAGATCGTGCGAAAGGGAATGACGAACGGGAACAACGAACGGAAGACTTCTTCATGTATCGGCAGGTCTTGCGGAAGTCACAACGGGACAAGATGCAACGAGGGATGAGTGACGGGAATCAGTTTCCGAGTGGCCGGAAGAATAACGATGCAAGGAGCTTGGAAGAATGACGCACGGCAGTGGCGAACGAGAACGAGCGGCAGTCTCCTTATGTAGCAGGTGAACGTCGAATGATGAACGACGAACGAGAACGAACAGGAGTCTTTCTTGTGTAGAAGGTGAACGGCGAACGATGAACGGTGAATGCTACACTTGCTTTATGAGCAGGAGAGATAATGATGAAAATCTTCGTTCAAAACGTAACGAGTGTTGATAGTTCAGGGATGCCGAGATGGTTACCTTCTTGAAAGGATGACCAGCGAACAAACGGACGAACGAATGAACGAACGAACCAATACATTGTAGGGATGGTCGGCGAACGAACGAACAACCAAGCGGGCGCGAACGGGAGCCTTCTTCATATAGTGGTGGCGGGACTGCGAACGGGAATGGCGAACGGGAACGACAAATGATGAATGGCCAGGGCAGTGATGTTGACGCAGCGGCTGCTGGAGATTGCGCCTGAGCTTCAAAGACCGACGAACGATGCGATGGTCTTCAAGACCGACGAGCGGCGAACGGGAATGATGGACGATACGACGAGCTTTAAGGCCGACAGACGTGAGTGAGAAAGACACACGGTGCGATGAGCTGCAAAGACCGCTGAACGGCGACGGGAGCGGCGGGCGGTGCGATGAGCTACAAAGACCGGAGAACGGGAACGACGAACGATGTGATGGGCTTCAAAGATCGGCGAACGGCAAACGACGATCGACGAACGACGAACAAAAACCAAGATGGCGGGTAACAGAGCGAAGCGACCGTGACTGTTGCGTGGAGGAAAAGAGATGGCTGGTTAATGCCGTAACACCATTTATGGAGGGCCTGTGCGTGCCGGACCCACGCATGCGCAGGTGGGTGTATGAGCTGGGCGTATCTAGAGAGTTTTAAATCCTCCAGGGTAACGAGCACTCAGGAACTGACTGTAATTTAATTTATAGGTAGTGTATATTTTCTGGTCGGCAAGTAGAAAGGACCTTATCAATGTGGACCAAAAAAACTCTTTAAGGAATCATTCCCACCAAGCTTTTCGGCCAGTTGAAGGCGTTATATCGAACGCCAAGCTTTTTCGCCAAGTTAATACCACCGACTGAGACATCAAACGTAAAATGAAAATCTAGAAAATTTGCAGTAAGTGCTTTTCAAATTTTTCATTTAAACCTTCAGACTATTAGTCAGTGGGGTTAACTTGGCGAATCAGCTTGGCAACCGATGTCAAATAGGCCAAAAAGCTTGGGTGAAAAAATTCAATTTATGACTGACAATTACGTACTTCGAAATAATATAAATGTAAGTATTTACCCCCTTTAGCGTGAAACAATAAAAGCTACTAGTCATAATACAAGCAATCCCTCAGCAAGGCATGGCAGGAATTTGCATTTTATGCTACTAAATTAGCCTTTCTGAGAACATTGATCTGGGCCCGCCGCTAAAAACTAAGCGGCCGTGCCAGCCCAGAAACAAGCGATCGCACACGGTTAATATTGTGAAATATTGAGGCGTTCCAGATCTGAAAAAAAAATTAAGCAGTGAGAAATCGGTATTACTCATTCACCAGTAATAATTGGAAAAAAAAGGCAACTGTTGACATCTCTAACATTCTTATTGATTACAAACGACTGGTTTGGTCTTATAATGGCAGTTCGTTGGTGGGCAGCTGCTAAGTTTTTTTTTCTTGAGGGGGGCTGGCGGGGCCTTACAAATCACAGGAATGTTATGGTGGTGTAAGTATCTTCCTGGGGCGGACTGCTATGCATTTTGGATTCCAGCAAAACACAGCATCTAACCGAAACCTTACAGTATTTGTGGAGAGGTAGCGGTAACGATGTTTTCAAAATGTGCACTCTTTTATCAGTTTGCATTATCGACTTGTACGTTAAACAAAATACTGGTTTGGCCTTATAATGGCAATTCGTTGGTGGGCAGTTGCAAAGTTTTGTTCTTGAGGGGGAGGGGGAGTGGGCTTACAAACCACAGCAATGTTATGGTGGTGTAAGTATCTTCCTGGGGTGGACTGCCATGTCTTCTGGAATCCAGCAAAACACAGCCATCTAACCGCCGCGTTACAGTATGGGACTGTGCTTGTGGGGAGGTACCGGTAACGATGTTTTCAAAATGTGCACTCTTTTATCAGTTTGCGTCGACTTGTTGCTCCCCGTGACTCCTTTCACTGGCTCCCATCGTCCATTGAATTCTTTTATTTCGTATTATGAACCCATTGTGGATGGAGTTTTATCTCAAGCCCAAGTAGTTGAAGGTGGAAGAAAGGTTCTATCATACCATTTCTACGCGTTTGGACGCAATTTTGAACTGGAGCTGACGATTGGTTCGCGTGTTCTATCACCTTTTGGAGTCATTGAAATTCACGAGTACAACACGACGAAATATCAATCTACGCGAAAAGTAGGCGAGTTACTGGTGGAAGGTCGACTTTCAGGCGATCCATCGTCTTTCGTTCACGGTGACATCTACGAAGACACTTTCAATGGGATTATCACATTGCCAGAAGAACAATTCTTCGTAGAGCCGTCGAGTAAATACTTTGAGGATTGGGTTAACTTCAAAAGTGTGATATTCAGACGTTCAGATATTACTTTTGAATCGCATAATCAATCAGATGAGAGTGCTGGTGTAGAAGAAAAAGTGCTTATTCGTACTAGGAAGCGACATATTGTTAATTCCATTAACCCTTACTGGAAATCACTTCAACGGAATAAGACCACAAATCCAGGCAAGAATAGTCGTGGTGGTGTAACCTGGGAGAACACAGAATGCAGTGTTTCGATTATAGCTGATCATACGTTTTATCAATTAAAAAATGACTTAATAAGGACTATTACGAATATCGTGAAAATTGTCCAAGAGGCTAGTAAAATCTATTCTGTAGTTGACTTTGATGAGGATGGCAACGTAGATGACATAAGTTTAAAAGTAAGTGTGTTTCGGTTGCGCACGGAGTTTGATGTCATTTTTGTTATGTCATTGGCGTGGGTGATAGATTTGTTGATGGTCCAGACTAGTTTCCGTAGAGTTACGAAAATGAAACTCCTCAATGAAACTCTGCACTTTGCCTTGTGAAAATCGGGCCAAGGCAGATGACCTAACCTACCATATAATAGCAGCCACTATAAGACAAGCAACAAAAATGAACGAATTCTGTACAGAAACGAAGTGCTCAAAAGACGTAACACGTAACTATGGAAACTAGTATGGTCCATCTCCAAATACATGGAGGACAAACACTGCATAAGCAGGTACCTAGAGTTTATAAATAAATACAAATGCAAACTTGTTTCTGTTGCCTTTTGGGCATAAATGTCCGACTGCCTGAGTGAAGAATTTGAACCCTCGAACTTTGCTACAATGGCCTAACACTGCCTCTCAGCCGTTCTGGCACTACATTCGACACCACTGACGTGTCAGTTTGGCCGAGTTGTAGGACGTCAGCTTTTGGTCTGAAAGATCGACGGCACCATTCCCTGCTCAGGCAGTCTGACAAAAGTTCAAAGAAAACCGGAAATAAGTTAGCATCTGTTTCTGTTTATCACTATAACTGAACACATTTAGCCTTCCGTCGTTTAATTACAATACCTATAGTTTAATATATGGCTCAATTTCTGTAAGTTTTCCATTGTATAACTTGTAGTTTTAGGTTACATTAGGTACGTGGTCATTGAACTGCTAGAAACCTTTCTCCTTGAAACTCCTCTATTACACGCAGTTGTAATAGTGTTATTGGCTTTCGACATTAGCAGAGAAACTGTGTAGCAGTTCTGGAAAATGGTATAGTAGTGCGGGTAAAAGATGATGGTGCTCATTCTGTATCACGGGTGTTACTGGAGACGCTGAGAATGAGGTGGGAACGGTTTGCAGTTAAGTCTCTGTTGGGAGTGGAAAATCAATTGCTTAAACTGGGCTCTACGTGGATTGGGTCGTCACATGATCAGTAAAAAACCAACGAACACTAAAATAGCAAATATTGAAAATTAAGGGCATAAAAAACGTTGGCTAATTCTTTGTGTAGAAAACCTGTTGGTAAACATTTGGGCGTAAGTGTATCGCACTTCTTGCTTAAACCACCAGGAAAAAAACTGCAATGTGCGAATGAACTGTTTACACTCATTTGATGTTCTGTTTCTGTCGATAGATAAGTATGGGATGGGTTGACCAGAAACGCGTGCTATAAAATAATAGATGTGTATTGATCACGCCTGGTAATGGTCTTTGAGCATACAATGTGTCTCCCACTTCATTGCTATGTAGATGCTGAAAACTTCTTATTCCAACGCCATAGCCAATTTTTTAGAATGTATTTATACGACGCGCCATGGCTGTTTGGTGTGACGTGCACATCACGTGACTGGGCTAGTCGGATCAGATGGCCAAACAGCCGTTGTTCTCGTTCGTCATTGGCTAACTCATGGTGACGTCACAGCAAATAGCCATTGCGCATGGTATAAGTACGTCAAGATTCAGATTTAGTCTCCAATAATTTTCAACTAATTCAAGACACTAACGCCAGAAACAAATTCGTTTCTTCAAGATTATGCACTACTGTTGCTGCGTTTAAGTGCTGGGTCCACGACCAACGGAGGGCATAGGATTACTGCTTGTACAAGCTTCCCGTGCCATCAATGATAGCACATGTTCGTGACAACAGATTTCCACGTGACCATCGCCAACCTGAAAATAAAGTTGCTTGTTTCAATAGCCAACCTATTTTTAATTACTACAGATAACTGGTGTGACTTTAGATTAGAATTTCGGATGCTGCAGAACAGAACAGGTTTTACGAGTGGGTAAAAATTTTAACAGCACATAAATAGGTTTTATAGATCGGACAAGGATTTCAACATTAGCAACACGTAAATAGATTTTGTGATTGAGCAAGGATTTTAGCAACAATATAATTAGGTTTTATAGGTTGTCAACAATTTTTAGCAACACATATAGTTTTTATGGTTGGGCACGGATTTTACAGTTTTTTTAAATTGGTTTCGTTCTCTTTTACTTTGCTTTCGTTTTCTTTCATTTTGGTTTCGTTATGTTTCAAATCTCTTTCGTTTCTTTGAACTTTGGTTTCGTTTCTTTTCACTTTGCTTTAGTTGATAGCTAAATTTACAAATCTTAAAGTCGCAGCAAATTAAACGGAGAACACTAAATGTAATTTGCAGTAAATAAATTAAGATAGATTTAAAAACGTATCTTAAATTAATGATTTCTTGTACACTGTAATACCAGCAATATTTACAAATGACTACAGCTAAAATTAAATTAAGTTGAATGATATTTAAAAAAATCAATGTAGTGAGAATCATCAGTATATCGTCGGTCTGTTATGTTCGAGCACTTATTATTTATTACAAATCAATAAAAAAAATAATTTAAGTGCTCGAACATATTACAGACAGAAAATACAAAGATGATTCTCATCAGATTGCTTTTTTAAAATGTCATTCATCTTAATTTTAGCTGTAGCCATTTGTGGTTATTACTGGTATTACTTTGTATAGTAAATCAATAATCTAATACGTTTTTAAACCTACATCTTAATTTATTTACTGTAAATTACATTCAGTATTTTCCGTTTAATTTGCTTCTACTTTAAGATTTGTAAAATTATCTATCAGCTAAAGCAAACTGAAAAGAAACGAAAGCAAAATGAAAAGAAATAAAAGCAATTTGAAACATAATGAATGAATGAATGAATGAAAGCAAAATGGAAGAAAACGAAAACAAAATAAAAGAGAACTAAATCAAGTTAAAAAGCCTGTCACAACACATTAAATATTTGTGTGTGTGTTTTCATACAGGTGCACAGAGTGACCATTTACAAGTCACAGTACGACAGCCACTACAAATTCGGTGACATTACTCGTTCACCACAAGACACACGCTCGGACATAACGAATAATTATGACTACAGCATGTACTGCTTGGCCATTGTGTTTGTTGACCGAGCATGGTCCGACATGGAAGTCTTTTATCAGGCAGATCCAGACCCTCAGCAAAACGGTGGCATCTGCAGTGACCTCGAAAACGGAGGCAGTTACAATGTGGCTATAGTCTCTGCCAGAGATAAAACCAGGATAGTTCCTGAAGCCGTAAGACATATCTTGGTTGCTCACGCGATTGGACATAGTTTTGGCAGTCCTCATGACCCACTAGCAGGAGCCTGTTCAACTCACAGCAACGGAGAACGATATCTTATGGCAAGTATTGACGATATGTATCCTTTTGATCTTCAGAAAAATGAGTTTTTCTCGTCTTGCAGTAAAGAATCCATCACAAAAACCATTAAAGCTAAAGGATCGTGTTTGACACCCAAGGCATTATCCGTATGTGGCAATAGTAAGTTTTGGTAAGCTTTTTTTTTAATTTTACATCCTAATTTCAGTTGTCTTTTCGCACTATACAAAGATAGAGAGAAAATGCGCAAAGTTGCGTTATGTTTGGTCTCTTAACTTTAGATCACTAAAAGATAAAGAGAATGTCTGTTCTGCATTAAGTTTTATTTCTTAACTTAACGTCACTAAAACTTGCCATGTAGCTTTCTGTCTGGGTGTAACAAGTTTCTGTTACGTCACAACCTGGACCGGAAGTAACCTTTTTTTTCTTGAAAGAGCGACTTGGTGCATCATCTTTATACATTTTACCTACCATACACATTAATACCAGGAGCACACAATGACGGACCTTTAAAACTCGATGGCGGAGTCTTTAAGATAATGCTGCTCCATGTTATATCCATCGTTTTAAGCAGCGACTCCATGCGATCAGAACGAGTGGCCGTGATAATTTTCACTAAGAAACTTCCTGCGGTATGCCTGGTCTTGGGTGTTTATCGCAGGGTGAGAGATTGTGCCAACTTGGTCCGGGGTCACTTAAATTGCGCAAGCTTAATGCGGGTCTCGTCCTTACCTTTAAGGGCGCGTTTACGCAACGACTCATCTTTGCATTCTCGCAGCTAGAAGCTAGAAATCATCTGAAATTCCAACATGGCGGCGGTTTTAGCTATGTCGACTCGCAACGAAAACACGGAGTAATCCGAGTTCAGAAGCGGCTGTGAAAATTTCATCAGGAGGAATTCTTTATCTTATTGCCACGGATTATAAGACTGCAAGCATTTACTCAAATGACGTGGGATTTAGCTAATCCAGATGACGTTGTTACCATGGCAACGACAGCTTTGCCATTGCGATTGAATTCTCGCTGCGAGAATGCAAAGGCGAGTCGTTGCGTAAACCCGCCCTAAGTCTTGCTTGGGTTATTGACACTTGATGTGCCCTTCTTAGAATTAGCGACGTTTAGACAAACCAGAGCACATCCCTGGAAATTGGTCGTCCAGAGACCCCACCTTGAGGTTCGGAAATTTTTTTCCCCTCTTAGGGTCGTGAATGTTTGGAATGCCCTCCCCTCCATGTTGTTTCGGCTCCTTCTGCAGTTTCCTTTAGACATCTTCTGTATGATTTTGATTTTACGCTTCCTATATAGCGCCTATACCGTAAATCACCAAATTTGCTTATGAGCTTACCGTCTTCCTTACTGTTAACTCCAGATAAATTTATTATTATTAGTAGTAGCATAGCATGTGTTAACTAGTATTAATTGTGTAGTATTAATTAAATTTTGAAAGTTTTTACTTAATAAATTGAAAAACAGTATAGTGGCGCCAGCCAACTCCAGGTAGAGGGGCAATGATTCCCCGACATGGGGGGGGGGGGAACAAATGAACATTTTTTTTATTGAAATATGATCCACTTTAGCAGGGGTCCGGCGAAACCAGCTTGGGAGTCTGGGGGAGCGCTGTAAGCTCCCCCAGCGGGGTCTGGGGCAGAGCCCCGAAAGCCGACGCATTTTACGGTATTTGAGGGCCTATTTTCGGCTTCCCGAGACACGATTGCACCACATTGTTAAGCAAATTTTGGATGTTTTTCGTAAAAATTCTTTAGCATGAAAGGTCGTAAAA
>JAHWFP010087477.1:0-17205 GCA_023313725.1 Lithobius niger
CTTATATTTATTTTTCTTCTTCCAGATAAACTTGGAGTCGGCGTGGATGTTGTTCGACGCGGGGTTCAGGGGTTGATGCAGCTTTTTGCAGAATCAACCAAATTATCTGTAAGAACAGATTATTTTTCCCTTTAAGGTTGTGGTGCATAGTTTTACTACTATTTGTGATGTGATATCATGATAAATGCTTTTGTGATGTAACCATTTACGCCACGTCATTTCAGGAGAAAATTTGTAAAAAATAATTTGTGAAATGGTAACAAATATAAATAAGGAGAAGCTGTAGCAGACAGGACATATATATTAGGCAAATGAAGGTGATATTTCGTATTCATTAGTCATTACGACTAAGTCTTGTGTGACATTAGTTACGGATTCAAGTCTGACCTAAGCCACCCCTGGCATTTTCAGGAAGAGAAGGCCCTGTGATGTCTCATGCTCGTGTCAATTGTGGCCAGTAAAAGATCCTAGGAATTTTCCGATGGAATTTACGTAGCAAAATTGTCCCTCTCTCATTCTGGCGCTATGGCTAATGCTGGGTGTGCGTCAAAAAACAACAGTTAGCGGTGTTTGATAGCTTTGTGTGACGTCAGTTTTGGTGTTTGAGAGTTTTGTATGACTTTTTCACGGACCTAGCCTGGCCACCTCTTATGTGTATAATCCCACAGCTTGCTAAGATAGACAAAAATGTCATTACTGTAAACATTATTATCTTATATTATTATAAGCAAATTACATGTAAAATTAAGAACGAGTCTGTTCAAACTGTTTACTCATTTGCTTTACGAATTACAGAGTTAGAAAACTAGAGTTTGTTAAAGGTTTGAACAGTTTTTATTTGGGTAATGGGCTACACATATCCTAGGGCGTTGTGGGGGGAGGGGGAGTAATATACCCTATCACACGCGCGACAAATGCTGGCCACTAAATCATAAACTGTCCACAGAACGTCATGCATAGCTGATGTCAAGAATCACCATTGTTTGCCCAAATTATGATTACTGCTATGTTCCTGTTGTATTTTGTGCACTTGTAGTGACAATCAAAGTATTTCTGGCACCCCCTTAGCTTCACTGTGTGGCTATTAAATATTCAGGGAAGACTTTGTTCGTTCTTTTTCCCTCATAACTGTTGTAATTATGCTTCAATTTTCAGTCTGTTTTTTTTTTTGTAGTTTGAATGTTGGCCTACAACTTGTATTCACTTCTATGCTTTCTCTTATGCTTTTTCGGAGCGAGACCTTAAAAGCTGCTTTCATATCTGACTTGCATTTCAACTGCCTTCAAAATAGATATAAAACCACTACATCTGACTGTATTTGTACCGAGATCTTTTGCTTCTGCCTGTGTGTACTTACTGCATATGATAGTTTCCTTTTGGCCGTGAAGTATGGCTGAATCGTAGGGCTCATTTGGATTTTGGATGCAAAGGTCTTACTTTCAATTTCCCTTAACGCGGTCTTAAAGTTTCAGTTCAAAAGACATTTGCATTTATTTAATTTCAACACAGCTTTCCCACTCGTTGACTACTTTTGTAAATGTCAAAATAGACATGAAAGAAAAAAACTTGGTAGGTTTAGGTCTAGTAGTGGGCAAAGTGTGTGAAATGTTGAGCAAAAAACTAAAGTTTTAACATAGTTTAAAATTAGTTTTTTTATATCCTAAAATACTCACCTTCAGTAATTCATGCCAAAATCACTTATTTTGGCTTATCATTGCCCAAAAAACAAAAATAAAATCTGTTTTTGTCGTCTCCGTGAGTTTTTCACTCTGCCCGCTAGGCGCGCCACTGTGTCTACACACAGATGCGGCTGCCATCTTGGCTAATCCTCACATTCGCTTATTGAACCTTTCTGTTCAGCGATTGCGGTGTGGCGGGGTGGGGGGGGGGGTTACATTACTTAAGGTGAGTATTTTAGGATAGTAAAAACTAATTTTAAACTATATTAAAATTTTCGTTTCTTACTATGTGCAAAATACTGACCTTCAGTAATTCATGCTGGCTTTGTCGCCCTGTCGGTGGGTGCTGAACATACCCTGAAAACTAGACATTTCAAACCACAATTAGTCACCATGTTACTAAGAAAAAGGTTAAAAGGTTGCACCAGTTACCCACCTTACTTTCAAGGTAAGGTGGTGAAACCGTCGTTTTCGTCCCATCGCCATCTGCGTAACTGCCTCCACTTCTGTGTTGGCTGTCATTTGTGTGTGTTGGCTTTCACCTGTGCACCATTTTCCCTATGTGTGGCTTGCTTCCACCAGGGTGCACTGCTTTCCTCCTGTGTGTGTCTCCACTCGTGCGATTCCTGACCCTTGTGAGACTTTCACTGTGTGTGACCTCCTTGTCCCATTACTGGCTGAACCTCTGTCCAGCTACCATGTGTTCTCTGATCACTTTGGCACCACTTTCTCTACTCGTGTCCCTGAGGTAGTGGCTCACGAACGTGTTCCGGTTGTTCCACGTGCACGCTGCCTCCACCTCGTCCAGCGGCGTCCCACAGCCATATGCCCACGACGCCACTAGGGCCCTCAGTTTGTGTGCTCTGATGTTGCGTGGTAGATCCGCACAGACTGCCCCCAACTCGTACGCCCTCCGAATCACCGAGCAGATCCATTTTCCCAACTTGAATGGTGTCACTGCTTTGTTAACTGCTCTGTCTCGCGTTTCGTCTACCTGCAGGAACAATGGTGCTGGGCTCGTGTCATCTTCCACTGGCATCTCGTCTTCCGTCCGGACCAAACAGTGGCGAAGCGCTCAGATCGGGCATTGCAACTTTTCTTCGTCTCCCGCGTGAACCAATGGGCCCTAGTCTCGAGTTGTTTGCTGGGAAAGACAGAGATACTTACTTTGGACCAGTTCCTGGCGAAACGAATATGGTTCCGTCCCCTAAAAAATGCAGCCACGTCAGTCTGCCTCGCTGGTGAAGCTCGTGCTATAAGGAAAAACGGGGTTTTACCCCTAAAAATAGTTTTTACTTAGCCTAAAATACTTACCTGTATTTTCTATAATGCTTTCCAGTTTTGGAAATGCTACCCGTCCCAAACATGAAATCACACGGTCCTTGCAATGGCTCTTCCCGGGGGCCATGACCACCGCTAGGTGGTGCCCCTTTTCCCGCTCTACTTCACAGTTTGTCTCCCCGTCTAAACGGTTCGACGCGGGAGGAGGGTGGGTTCCTTCAGGTAAGTATTTTGGGATATGTAAAAACTATTTTTAGGGGTAAAACCCCGTTTTTACTGCTAGCCTAAAATACAAGCATCGATAGGCTCTCGCCCTTTTTTCGGTATGGGAAAAACTTACCCTCTTACATCACTTTCGAACCACTTTACCCGCCGCCGAGAACTGTACCCTCTTGCTTCCTGTCGTCGTCGTCATTTTCACCTCTCTGAGATAATGGGCGATAAACGTGTTCCGGTTCTTCCATCTGCTAGCTTCTAGGACCTCCGTCATGGTGTGTCCCGCCGCTAACGCCCAGGATGATGCCATCGCTCTAACCTCATGAGCATTGATGGTGCCATTGGAGCAAGGACGGAGGTTTTACACTATTCCACGATCGTGGAAAATTATTATCTTTCCAAAAACGTTCAATAACACATTCTGTCTCAGAGTAAAACGTTGGTTACAGAGTGTAGGTTCCATTTTGTATCGTGGAATTTCGTGGAATTTGAGGTTTGCCGTGGAAAATGTCGTATTTTGTGGAATTGTGCTTAATTTGAAGTATATTTTAAGGTTTTTCAGCATTAATTAATAAAAAATATTGAGATTTACGAAATTTTTTTTAAACACCTGTTTGGATACATGTGAAAGGAACGTTGACAGGAGCGTTCTAATGGTTTCACATCTTACACTTCCAGTTTCGTTTTCACGCGCATGTGTTGTGACATCTCTGCCGGCTTCTAGCTGCTTTGCTGCTGCACCCACTCGTGGAATTAGCAGATTTTATCGTGTAATTTTGCATTTTTCCCCATCGCGGATCGCGTCGCGGAAAATGAAAATTTTTATCGCAGAAAAATTCCGTCCTTGCATTGGAGTCACCCAGCCCTTGCTGGTGGGCCCCTTCGATAGTACGGCAGATCCACCTGCCTATCATTTGTTGTAGTTTTGAGCTAATTCTGTCACATTGTGACTTAAAATGACTAGGCTGTAGGCTAATTGTAATTAGGGCCCGTATCATTTATTTATTATTGGACATATTGTTTATCTAGGTGATAAAATAATATTCACTAGTTTAGGCCTATTTCGTATATCTATTCCATTATAATATAACTGTGGCCCTAGATGATAATTTTGAGCCGCCGGAAGCTTCACTTCCGGTTTTCTGGTTTTGTGTTAACCCACTTCCGGGTTTTAGTCAGCTCACACAACATGGCTGAACGCGACCGAGGTGGTCGCTATGTTTTTGTTTTCAAGCCCGTTCAAGTTGCTTCTTAAGCTTTGCATTGTGTACTACAAATTCATGTTCTCCCAACGATTAAAATGGTTTGGACTTTGTACAGGTATGTTCTTTTTCTAATTAAGTGCATGACAGCCACAACCCACGGGATTTATTTCAACATCATTCCTGGGGTCATTGGTTCCCGTGTCGGCTCCTCTCCGCTCGCCGAGTGTTTAACGAACAGTGGGGTCCACGGGTTGTCTTTGCGACGCTCTTGGAGCACTGGCTTGGTTTCGACTACTTCCTTTGTACGAGCCAGGTACAACCGCATCGCCCTAACGGGGCAGTGTAGCCTGTCCGGGCAATCTGGTTCCAACGTCGGTCCCAGCCCTGTCACCACTATTGGTGTTGGCGTCTCATCTACCCCAAGAGTTTTCGCACGGAATTTCAAATGAGGTAGGAATGACATCCTGGACCAGTCACTATTGGCGCTTAAGAAATCAGTCCCCCTCACCAGGGCCGCCAACTCGCCTTGCCGTGCAGCCATTGCGACGGCAAGCAGAAACACGGTTTCTTACTTCCTGCAAATACTTACCTTCAGTAATATTGCTAAAACCACCTTTTTACGCTATTTACTGCTCGCTTATGAACTAAAAACTCCATTTTTTATGTTCTCCCTAAGCTTTTCTCCACTGCCGCCAGGCGGCGCTGCACGTCCTTACCGACGTCAGCGCCCCCACCAGTCCAACCGCATCACTTTTCGAGCACTCCCATCGTGGATGGTTGTGCGAGTTTTTACTGCGTGCTTCGCGAATTAACCAACGCGTATTATGGACTACAACAACGGACTTCGATGTCAAGAAGTGGATCCGACGAGCGGCTTATTGGAAAGCAGCACGGTGGGAACAGGATCGAAGCACGGCAACGGTCGGTAGACGGTAGGCTTAACGCATACGGCCATGCCGGCGGTGTGTTTTGGTCGGCCGGTCGTTGCCGAGGGCAAGATGGCGGCCGAGAATGAAGCCTTTGTGATTCGTGGTTACGGAGGCGTCGTTGCCTCCCGTTCTTCCCCGGGATGTTGTTCGTGTTGAAATATCATTTTTTTTCATGCAGATGGTGATTTGTAGAGTGAGCCAGTGGAATTGTCACCGTCCCGCAAGGCAGGTCCGTGCCGATCCGATGGCGGGCGGTAGGTGAGTGGCCGACAGTGGCGGTAAGTTGAAAACCAGTAGTGTTGAGAGGATGAATAGGACGACCGCTCCCGGTGGGGAAAATAGCGGTGCGGTTCCTACACTGAGTGGTAAAAAGCCGGCCACGGGCGCTGTCCGTGGTCCGACTATCCCAGCAAAAAAAAGTTGCAAGTGCCGCGTTTGGACATAATTGCAACGCTGGTTGAGCCGAGGGGTGCAAATTGAAGCCGGTTTTTAACCGGACCCACGCTGTCGCCACTGGCAACACGTGTGTAGCACCATCGGCGACACTCAGTAGCTACTAGACGCTGATGCAGCCGGACAAATTGTCGCCGTCCTGTAGCCAGTTGTCACCAGGAAAAGTAGCTGTATGACGCTGACGCAGCGGGACACATCGTCGCCGTTCTGTAGCCAGTTGTCACCAGGGTAAGTAGCTGTTATGAAGCTGACGCAGCGGGACACATTGTCGCCGTTCTGTAGCCAGTTGTCGCTAGGGAAAATAGCTGTATGACGCTGACGCAGCGGGACACATCGTCGCCGTTCTGTAGCCAGTTGTCACCAGGGTAAGTAGCTATTATGACGCTGACGCAGCGGGACACATTGTCGCCGTTCTGTTGCCAGTTGTCACGTTAAGGGTGTCACATGTCGCCGGTGAGCATTGTGTCGCCAACGGTATTGTAAGTGTCTCCATGGGCGTTTGCCCATAGGCCTATGTGTTTATGATATGTTAGGGTATGTTTACATTAATCGTTATTGCCTCTACATTTCTTTGGTCCTGGAATGGCAGCTGCGTTGGCTCCTGCGGTGTGCATCAAGACATGGTCTAACTGGAGTCTGGCAACTTGGACGGTTAGTACTATGGGTTTGAAGTAGGGCTCTCCCCCCTCCTTTTGCCTTCGACTTTCTTCTTTTCCTTGGGTCCTTAGGCTGAGTGGGGGGGTGAATCTGATGCCCTTTGGGGTCTGGCCGCTATATGCGGTCGCACGGGGCCACTATGCCCAATTTTTTCTTGCGAATCGCAAACAAGTTGTATTGTGTATGCATTGTTGCCTCTTAAGGTCAAACCAAAACATGTGAATGGAGCTGTAGCTTGTTCATCTGGTTCGAGTACGAGTTCCCTTGGCTTAAGTAGGAATCAGAAGGGGGACTTTAAAGTACATGTTGAAGTTATATCCAATTAAGTCGGTTTCTGTGGAAACCTGGCACTCGAGGCTCGGTCATCAGCGTAAATTGGGCCCGATACATTTACGTAACTCCAAGGTGGTACATGGATACTAGTGAGTGAAGCCTAACTCTCCTCAGGGTGAGGTCTGCAAGGTAGCCAAATCGACTAGGACCAGTTTTAAGGGTATTGGTGCTTTGCAGAGTAAGAAGCCCCTCGAGCTCCTTCACATGGATGTTTGGGGCCCAAGTCGCACGGTATCCTTGGATAATTGTAGATATGTGCTTACTTTACTTGATTATTCTCGTTATGCATGGGTGTTTCCCATCGCTAAGGAAAGCGATGTGTTTCAAACGTTTGTTGACTTTCGTGCCAGGGGAAAGACAATTTAGCTTCAACTTTGTAAATGTTCGCACGGACCGAGGTATGGAATTTTGTGATTATATATGTAGGTTGGGTATCAGATATCAGCGAACCAATGCCTACTCACCAGCTATGGCTGGAATCGCTAGGCGATTTAACCGCACGTTGTTAGAAGGGGTACGTGCAATACTTCACGAGACGTCTCTGCCACACAATCTTGGGCAGAATTTGTATGTACGTTCACCTACCTGAAGCATAGGTGCCCTCACTCATACTTAGGCTTTAGGGTCCCTTGTACGTTATTGTTTGTTCGAGGTGTATCAGTCAGACATTACGAAGACCTGGTGCAATGTGTTATGTACACTTCCATACGCCGGGAAGGGATACCCTTGACGTTAAAGCTGGGAGGGGGTATTCATTAGCTATGCGGTAGACAGTAGGATATAGAGTGGAATCCCCATACTTGCTTGGTCGTTGAAACTAAACATGTAACGGTTGGTGAGGTTAAGTTATGGGGAAGGGAGGAGGTCCTTGCAGTATAGGCCTCAGAGTGTGCCCAAACCCAGTCTAAGTGCAACTACATTTAACTATGGAAAGGGACTTAGTTCGGGTACAGAGTCAGAATCGGATGGTAATTCTAGGGTAGAAGCAGAAGATAAAACTGAGGGCCCACTAACCATTGAAGAAGTTCCTCCACGACATTCATTCGTAGTAATAGTGTAGGTTCCTCCCCCAAATGGGCTCCTTTAGATTATCAGTATTGGTGTAGGGAAGTAGTAGTCCGTCAGACGGGGCAAAGGGTAGGTAGGTTGGATGTGTACTATCACACCCCAGATGGAATTATGTTCTGCAGTGTTAATGATGTCAAATAATATTGTGTAGAACGGGGATGTCAGTTTGAACCACTGTTCGATTTTAGGGGTAGACGAACACCTGATTTTGGAACTGTATCCACTAGTGGGCAGGATAGTCCTGTTGATTTCAGTGATGCTGCGGCATACGTGTGTATTGTTGGGCCAATTACCTATGCAGAAGCCATTGCCTCTCCTCACAAGTGTGAATGGGAACGGTCCATGGGAGACGACATTGCATCCTTTAAGAAAAGAGGGGTACATAGAGGTTCATGTAACTATTGATATGGAAGTGGGGATGTAAATGGATATACAAGGTAGAAGAATACCGACGGAAGCGTTAGACGTTTCCGCTCCCGACTAGTAGCTCGGGGGTTTTGTCAAGCAAGCGGTGTGGATTTTGATGGAGTATTCAGCCCAGTTGTGAATTTTGTTTTAGGTTAGATTCTTTTATGTATTATTGGTATCCATTCTGAAGTGGACAAGTGTTGATTTGGATATCCAGTGTGTGGTACGTTGGATTGCAAAACCTGCATGAATATCCCCAAAGGATTCAAACCTGAGGTTCACCATGGTACGGTGTGGCTATTGCAAACAGCCGTATATGGTCTTCACCAAAGTGGGTGACTGTGATGGGGAGAACTTGAAAAGCCATTAGTGATGATGGGATTTTCTCAGTTCTTGGGACTTAACCTGTGTTTATCATTTTGGTTTAGATGCAGTTTTATGTGGATGTTTTGCTTTTGTTAGCCAGAAACGAAACTCTTAGAGCACATGTAGTAACGTTGCTTGAATCCAAGTTCAAACTCACGTCTTTCGAAGTAAAAAAAAAAAAAAAAAAAAAGACAGCCAAACCTATTAGGTGTTGCCTTCCTAAGAATTGCTGGCATGACAGTGATTCATCAAATCTTACTTTGCACAACTCACGGAGAGGTATGACGTCGATGAAACGTGTACGGTGCGTGTGCCAGTTCATGTCTGCAGGTACTGGTGTTCAAACGAGGCGTGATGAAGATGAGACAAGTGTACATTTCCCATACAGGTCACTAGTAGGAAGTTGTTGTATGGAGCTTCTAGAACAAGGCCTGATATTCTTTTGGGTGTTATAATATTGTCCCAATATACCTATGCCTTTACGTCCATTCATATTCGCTTATTGTTGACCATACTGTGATACTTATGTACTGTCAGTACGAAACATTATGCTATTGATCTTTCAAGTGTCACGTGATCTGAATCGTATGCATGTGTAGCTGCATCTTGGGCAGCCGATAGAGGTGACCGGCGTAGTTTCGGTGGGCACATTGTATTCTTGGGTAGCGTGCCTGTTTTGTGGGGCTGTGACAGCAGGGTATGGTGTGCCTCAGTACAATGGAGGCGGAATTCATTGCAACGTTTCCGGCTGTAGGAGTGTTGGCCTGGCTACACAGTGCATGTCACATTCGGTATTGGCACCGTTGGCTACAACACCTTCATTGTACTGTGGCTCCCATTCTGCCATCCACTTTACTAGGTATGAGGTGAGAATCTTGAGGTCAAAGCACATTGCCATTAAATGTATGTTTTGGGGGGATTGGCTACGAAAGCTATATTTCTGGTTATATAACGTGCCGTCTGCACTAAATGGTGCAGACATGTTGTCGGAATGGCTGAACCCAGGGCGGTTGAATAGGCTATGTTCAGCGGCGTTCTATAATTGTGACTCATAAGTAATGTTATACCTTCTGTAGCATTGTGTTTGCATGAGACGGATGGGAGAGTGTGTTGGTTGTCATAGCCTACCTATGAATGGTTCTTCCCAGCAGAGGGTTTACAGTGTTCATGTCGTTGTTTAATATGTCAAGGTAGTGTTAAAGGCCTGAAACTGAAATGTACTTTCCCCAATTCAGGAAAGAGTGTTTGGAAGCCTGGTCGGTGGTTATGCATTGTGCATGCCTGGAGAATTGTATCTGGCTGATTAAGCACTTTAGCCTAGTGGGGAGATACCTTCCGGTTTCGGACGGAGCGACCGTTCACTCGCGTTCTGGTGTTGATGTGGGCAGCAAGGGATGTAAGCTGCAGTCTTGTTGTTTACGCCCTGTTTGTTTTAAGCCATGTGGTCAAGTGTTGTACCTTTCGAAATGTCGCTATTACATGTACAGTTGTACTTCAGTATTTCTTCTGGACCTGCTTTGAAACAATACGGTAATTGTAGGCTTAGGATTTCGCTGGAGTAACGCGGACATTTCTTACACTCTTGGTGCGGGACGCCGCTGGACGTAGCAGTAGCAGCGTGCTCCCTGCGCCGCCCGCCCCTGTTTGTGCGTACTTCCTTGGGGGTCCCGAGTGGCCTGGGGCAGGCGGATCTGTGCTGCAAGCCATGTTGTGGCTGGCCAGGCTTTCTGGGGGTGAAGCCCGAATCGGTGTGCCTTGTTTCGGTGTGTTATTCTGGCTGTGCTCCATTACGGCAATTCTAGTGGAGCGGGCCGGTTTTCTGGGCTTGTGTGCCGTGTTCCTGAGCTAGGTTCTCAAGGATGGGGTGGAGGTACTGCCAGGCGTTGGGCTAACTCACCCGGCTGTTGGTTGGGGACCATGGGCCTCTCTCTATGGGGGCATAGCGTCGCTGGATACCTGGTCCTGGTGGGTTGGTTGCCTTTTGGTTCTTTTTTTTTTGTGTTTTGGTGGCAGTGTGTGTGGTTTAGTAAGCTTGTTCTCCGGGGTTCCTGGTTGGGGTGGTGATTCCCGCCTCCTGTCTGACAAATTCAGCAATATTACTGAAGGTAAGTATTTGCAGGAAGTAAGAAACGAAAATTTTAACTAGTGAAAATTAGTTTTTACTTACCTAAAATACTTACCTTCAGTAAGGACCCGCCCGCCTCCCCGCAATCACTGAACCGGAGTGCCCGTGAAAAAGTGATGCGGTTGGACTGGTGGGGGCGCTGACGTCGGTAAGGACGTGCAGCGCCGCCTGGCGGCAGTGGAGAAAAGCTTAGGGAGAACATAAAAAATGGAGTTTTTAGTTCATAAGCGAGCAGTAAATAGCGTAAAAAGGTGGTTTTAGCAATATTACTGAAGGTAAGTATTTTAGGTAAGTAAAAACTAATTTTCACTAGTTAAAATTTTCGTTTTCATAGACAGGTGTTCGAGAGACGCTCTCCCCAGCGATTTGAACGGTGGGCCTGCCAAGTATTGCAGCACACCGGGCAGGTCCCATTGTTGGCACAACTTCCTCACTCTGGGCCTCAAAACACTAAATGACTGGACGATACGCGACACCACTGGGCTGTTGGCCACCTCCCTAGTCCCGGACACTGACAACACAGAGTTTATGGCCACTCTGTAGACTTTAATAGTGCTAGGTGTGAGGCCGCTGTCAAACAGGGAATTTAAAAATTCGCACAATTGTTGAGGTGATGGGTGGAGTGGGTCTGCTTCTTTCGGGGTGCACCACCCCGTCCATCCCTTCCACTTCCCCTCGTAAAGCTGCTATGACGAGTCCCGTATAATCTCCACTAACACCCCGCGAATAACCGCCTTTCACTAACGTGTCCTTCATAACCTCCATGCGTGAAGGTGCAGGATCTCCGGGTTGGGGAGGAGAGTCCTGCCTTGGTGCTGCGTGAGGATATCAGTTCTCACTGGTAGTCTGATTGGGGCTTATATCTTGTTTGTCCAGAGATCTACAAACCACAGTGCCGTCTCTCAGGGGGCCACCAGAATGGATGTTCTCTTTGACCGTTTGATTTTGTTGAGAACTAGTTGGAGTATCTTAAACGGTGGGAATGCATATCCGAAGAGGTTGTCCCAGTTCAGGCTTAGGCTGTCCGTCGCTACGGCCAATGGGTCCGGATACGGGAACACAAACAGGGAAAGTTGGGCGTTCGCACGAGTCGCGAACAGGTCCAGGGTCGGGGTGCCCCACAGATTGAATAACTTCTTGCACACCCCCTGGTGTAGACGCCACTCTGTCGTTGGGATCTTCCCTCCCCTCGAGAGTTCGTCTGCTAGCACATTGAGACTTCCTGCAATGTGTCTCGGGACCAGAGTAATTGCAAAGTCTACGCACAGTTTGAATATTCGATTCACTTCCTGATATAAGGAGCAAGAGTGCCTCCCCCCCCCCCCTCTCTCTCTCTTCAGGTAGGACACTGCCGAAGTATTGTCGGATAACAACGTTACCACTGACGCTTTCACCTTGTGCACCCAACATACGAGCGCTAGGAAAACTGCACCAAGCTCCAGTATGTTGATGTGGAGCCCCTTTTCCTCCGACGTCCACTTCCTGGCCGACTGCTTTTCCCCCATGGTCGCGCCCCACCCCGAGGAGGACGCGTCCGTGATCAGAAGCCAGTCTGACGCCAGGATGTAGATTGACACGCCTACCTCCAGATTGGTGCAGGCCGTCCACCACTCGATCGCCTCGATGGGAGCCCTGTCTAGTGAAACCTGGTCCTCCAACGATCCCCAGATGGTCCACTCCAGTTTCCGCAACCAGTGTATCGGTCGTACATGCCACGTTCCCAGGGGCACGAGTGCCGCACACGAGTCCATCTGGCCGATGATCTTTGCGTGTTCCTTCGCCGAAGTCGATCGTTGCTCAAGTTGCACCTCGCTGCCGCCGCCGACACCAGAAACATCTCGTTTTCGACGATTTCACCAAGAAGGTCACCGGGTTGAAGGTAGCTCCCAAGGAATCGAACTCTCGGCTCGGCTCCAGCCTTGACTTCGCCGCGTTGACCCCCCAGTCCTGTCGGTGGGCCCGTGAGCCTCCGCCCCCCCCCCCCCCCCCCAGTCCTAATTTGGATAGGAGCGCGACGCACTGCATAGTGTTCCTCTCCAGAGTGGAACGATCACCTTGGCGCAGCACCCAGTCGTCCAGGAACGCATGGATATCGATGAGCATCACGTGTAGCGCCGCCAACACCGGCTTCATCATGACGGTGAATACATGAGGAGCCGTGCACAAGCCGAAGGGAAGAACTACAAAGTAGTATGTTTTCCCTAGGCAAATCAGTCGAAAAAGATGGTATACATTTGGGTGAAGGGGTATATGGAGGTATGCATCCTCTAGGTCGATCGATGTAGTGAATTCCTTCGGTTGGATGGCCTCCTAACCGATGTTCAGGGTCTCCATTTTGAAATGATCGGACCTGATGTAACGGTTCAAGTGGCGCAGGTTGAATATGAGGCGTGAGCCCCCGCTCCGTTTCGGGATGACTCTTGCAGGAATGTAAAAGCCCATTGTTCCCGGTGGTGACTGTTGTAGGGCTCCTTTACGCACTAACGTCAACACTTCTTCCACATACTCTTTCGACCCGTTTCTGGTGAGAAGCCAGTGTGGGGGCTTTTCGGTTGGGGGGGGGGGTCCGAAATAAAGTTTGGGGTATAACCCCTTGCCACCACTGACGTTAAACATCGATCGCCCGTCAGTAACTCCCATTCTCCGATGTGGCGCATTATTCTCCCGGCTACTTGGTGGTGTAGCATCTGGGACGGTTGCACCAGTAATAGGTCAATTTCGTGCAAATGAGGGCCTTCCACCACCCCCTCTATTACGAGGGAATGTCCCACGTCCCTGAGCGCCTCGACCTCTTCCCTGTCGGGCCTGTCCAGATTGGGGTTGTTGTCCTTGCGATAGTGGTTTCTGCGCACTCGACAGTAAGGCACCCCCCTCGGGGGGGCTGTCGGGAAAAGGCTGCCTGTTCCCACCACGGTTGTTCACGTGGTTTTAGCGATGGGGTGGTCGGCTTGACCTTGTCTCGCAGCTCCGGTGCGATAGACAGCAGCTGTCCGTTGAAGAGCCAGGACGAGCGATGCACTGGTAGAAGCCGTACATTTTTTAGTGTCCTTACACAGGCCTTCTTGCGATCCTTCTAAATAGGAGTCCCGTCGATGCAGCACTGAGTTGAACAGCGACCGAGTTCCCCAATTAATAGCGTCGGTGTGGAATTCGGACGCTTTCCTCATCAACTTGATTGCAGTATCAATGTCAGCTATGTCCCTGTCTTCGGGTTCGGCTGCTAGAAAATCCTTCAATCTCGCCATGGCCGCTGCGTATGCCATGTCGGCTGTCGAAGTAGCACGGATGCTGGCCCGAAGCATTTTTTCGCCCTCCTCAAACTGATTGGAAGGCACTTTCACGAAACGGGGGTCTGGGCAATGCCGATTCCATATTCATCTTACATTCACTAGACACATATCCACCCGTACGCGGAGTCACAACGTTTCCCACCGTGAAGAAAAAACTACCCTTGTAACCGGCGTACATCGACGGCAACACGCAATCTACGGACCAAGCGCTCCCTGGGTGTGCCTTGCCGTTAACAGAGCTGTTGTGCGCATGCTGCTTACCACCGCATACACGCTGGAGTTGGCACAGCGCCCAACAGTCGGGTGCGAGAGTGTTCTATTGTTCGACTCCAGTTAGAACCGGATCGCGCCGGCTTAGCCGTCATCCTTTGGTTTCGAGGCTAGGACTCGGGCAACAGCTCGATCCCGGCCTCTCACTAGTTGGTGTTTGGGGTTCGGACTGAACGGTCAGAACCTCTTGAGCCTACAGGGTCAGTCAGAAGGGTAAATTCTGGCTGATGCCTAATATGTAATGCTATTGTGTGCAGTCCCCTAGCTGTACAGTAAGAAGTAAATTGAAATTGAGCCTTGTCTTGAAACTAATCGTCAACTTCTTTAGCAACCTTACATATTTTGGGGGCCTTGTCCTCAGGATTTGAATCCGACATTTTTTAATGCTTCCGATTCTGTTAGAATTCTGAATGATAAGCGTTTTCCAAGTTTGGGAAGGCAGTTTGTGGAATCCAGCCTGTGGCCGCGTTGTTGGATATTCCATGAATAGCCGAAGTTTTATTTTGACTTGTCATTGTCATTATTAAACTACCCACTTTCTTTTCTATTTGGGAATAGAAATTAAAGTAAAACAATCGTTTTTGGACTAGATGAGAGTGGTCGACCAAAACACTCGGTGTCTAGAAAAATTACGATTTGGGGGTGACCTCGGACTCAGACTGTGGCCGCGTTGTTGAGAATCCTTGGAAACCGTCTTTTTTTTAAACTAGTGAGTGCTGACTAGTATGAATAAAAGAACCCCGTTTATTTTTTATGAAAAATAAACGTTAAACTCGGTAGCTGTTTGTGAACCCAAGGGGTATTCACAGAAGCGTTATTTTTTTTTTGGTAGGCCTAAAAACCGCTAAAATAAAAATCACCGTTTTTCTTCGGAAAATAAAGTCACTACATTATTACGGAGTGGAAGGGATGCAAAAGTCTTTCGCTGCGAATATAATTGTGGAAGTTAATCAAGTGAAGAAGAACTCTTTTTAACGTACGGGTTGAATGTTGAGTTGTCTGTAGTGAGCTAACTAAGTACTCATTATTTAAGACTGCAAAATACTAGTAAACTCGTGAATTATTGGAGACTGTAATTTTAAAACAGTATTCAAGATTGAAGTTTGAGTAGATTTTGGGCCACCGGAGGACCGAAGTTGAAAAATTGACTTCGTGACCGAAAAAAAAGTTGAAATTTTTTTTTTCAAAACTAGCGATTTTGTGAGTTAAGCATGGCAAACAAAAACGCTGCACCGAATCAACGGCCTTTAGTAGCACAGAATCCAAGCCTAGGAAACTTGCGAAAAAGGGCACGGACTGAGGAATGCAGAAATGCACCCTTAGTGGAAGATTTAGGTGAGGATCTAAACGATTCTTGGGGCAATGATGCGGATATTTCAGACTCGGAAATTTCTAGTGTGGAAAAAAGTCTGTCACCCCCAAGATTAAATCGTGAGGATGCAGAAGATCAGCGTGGAAATGCTGCTATTTTCACTGATTTTCGAAATTGGGCAGATGCTTGCCCCATGCCAAATGACTTCCGGCAGAAAGTTTTTAAGCAGTTAGAAAGCTGTTTTCAACCGGAAAACCGGAATAGAGTGAATGTCACCGCTCAACCTGGTTGTGTTTCTCAACATGACAAGAACGAACGGAGGCCATTGCACTCTACGCCTGTCGTAGCTCACACATTTAAATCGTGCTGTGGAGCCTATTGACGGTACGCTATCCTGGAGCCAACCATGACCGAGTGGATAGACAGACGTGCGGTAACCGTGACGAATGGAGACAACCAGTGATGCATGCACGGATGTAAATACGTTCAGGGATTATGAACCTGAACGTAGGCACAGAGTGTCGCCATCTAGGAACAGAAAAGCTGAGCATAGAAATGCGCAAGGCCGGACTGGCCCTAGCTATGCGGCCGGGGATTTTAACCGGCAACATAGGGACGATTTTTTAGGCCAGAATTTAATGCAAAATCAGTTTGAGGGATTGAGCATAAAATCGCCAAAAATCGCCATGCCTTCGTACAAAGGTCATGGTGATGAAAAATCGCCGTCTGAGTTTTTGGAAGCGCTGTACAAGTACAGCATTGCACTAAGCTTATCAGAAACTTACGTACTGAAAACCGTTGTTCCACTTGCTATGCAAGGCGAGGCGGAACGCTGGTATAGGGTGTTTGGTCCTTACAGGGACTGGGACACCTTCGAGTCAGATTTTAATTTGGAGTTAGAAAGTCCAAATTATATCGAGGACTTAAAAAGAGAACTTGAAGAAAGAACTCAGGCTCCAGAGGAACCTTTTTCAAGTTATGTTCAAGCTGTGTGCGGGTATTTTGACCGGTTATGGCCTAATGCTACTCAAGCAGAGAAAATTAGGCATACCGGTATTCTGGCTAAAATGCACCCAAACTATGGGCAACATCTTCAGGGGCGTCGGTTCGACTCCCTGCGAGAATTGGTGAGGGAAGGAGGCAAGGTTAGTCAGTTTCTGCTAACACAGAGAACTTACAAGCCACCCCCCAACCCATCCTTGTCTGTAGAGCCACGCTTGGCATGGCTCGGATTCACCACATACAGTGAAGCCGTGCAGGGAAGTCAGCCTTCAAGGAACGAAGCGGTGCTACGTGCGGGTCAGACAACCAGCACGGGCACCACACCGGCGTTCCAACACAAGGTTGAACCGGTGTCTTTTGCTGCTCTTGACCAACGGGGGTATCGAGCCGGCAAATATCACACGCAAAGCACCACGGGCTCTGTAAAGGCTGCGCCAAAAGCAGCGAATGTACAGAAAGCTGGTGTTGCAAAAGAAAATACGCCAGAACAACCTAAAAGGGAAAGAAAACCCTTTGATGGAAGTTGTTGGACGTGCCAAGAACAAGGGCACAGGTCCAATAGGTGCCCTAACAAGCCAAAAACGCAGGAGAGGGTCGTTAACCTGGTTAAA
>JAHWFP010087480.1:0-11886 GCA_023313725.1 Lithobius niger
TCTAGCCAGTACCGCACAGGCCCGAATGTAGGACAGTATTTTTTTTTTAATCTGTTCCACTAAAACTGAAGCTTGGCCGATTCTGATAATGGCGTCGATGCTAGCGATATTGGTATCGGATCTGTATCGGCTAGTGGTTTTGGTAAAAATATCGATTTTTACGACGACTTTGCGAAAACATTTACACATTTTGGTATTTCAATACATCATTCCATTTTTTCGAAAGCCTTCCAAAGGTGCTAATTTCAAATTGATAGCTTTAGTCATTATAGAGTTAGGGAGCGTTTACGCAACGACTCGCCTTTACATTCTCGCAGCTAAAACTTACTCGTGATGGCAAAGGTGTTGCTGCCATGGTAACAACGCTTCCTGGATTACCTAAATCTGACATCATTTGAGCAAATGCTTTCAGTCATATAATTCGTGACAGTTAAGATAAAGAATTCCTCCTGATGAAACAGTTTTCCCAACCGCTTCTAAACTCAATTATTGACTCTTTTCATTGCGAGCTGGAAGAGCTAAAACTGCCGCGATTTTCTGTTAATTTCTAGCTTCTACGTGCGAGAATGCAAAGGCGAGTCGTTGCTTAAACGTGCCCTTACTGCATTTAGCAAAACTAAAAGTGTGTGCCGGAGGGAAGAGCTGATAGGTAGCGAGAAACTTGGAGAATTGAGCAGTAAAGTCAGTTACAATAAAGCTAACTATTTTTGGCTTTAAGTAAATGCAAAAAAAACGTGCTCCAAAATCACAATACTGCAGCAAGTTTGCGACATAATGAATTTTTTAGTGTAGTTTTTAAATATCTTGTTCAGTAAAGGTCATTGCTGAGGCAACTAATTTGTGAAAATGGAAATAAAAACCATTGTCTTGTATGTGTACTATGATAAAATTACACTGAAGTATTGGCATTGGTGAAGTAAGCTTCGTATAGCATCGGATAGGATCAGTGGAAGTTGTTATCAGTCGAGCCTTAAGTAAACTGAATCTTTGTTTGGTATTCATGTCAATATCCATATCTTGGTCAAATTTTAACCAATTTCAGGGCTCGAAATGTGCAAAAAAAAAAATACGTAGCCTAATTGCAACGCAAAATACAAGTTTGCGTACAAGTTCATGTTACTTTTTACTTTGGCCGAACGAAAAAAAGCTTTCGACACTCAGCCTAAAAGCAAAAACCCAGCGCAGACATGAAGCACCCCAATCAGAACTGCAGTCTATCAAAGATAAGGAACCAAATCCACTGTACCCCATCCCTAAAACAAAGGCAGCTGTATACGCCAATACATGCAGACACTGGCCAGCTATTAACGTGGGGGAGACCCATAGACGAATTCGCAAATAAGTTTCTAAGCACCAACAAGCCATGGAAGACAAAATCAAACTGGAAAGTGGTGTTGATGACCAACAGATGCACGTGAACCACACCATCACTTGGGAAAGCACTCAGATGCCCGTTAAGTCCACCACCAAAAATGACTCCCACCTCCGAGCACTTGAGTGCATTGCCATCCAACACTTTAGGCAGGCAAAAGTACCGTTGAACCTGCACACCAGAATGTTCTGAAGACTGTGACACTCAATTTGACTGCCAAACTCTCCACACGCTGGGAGAAACTCCAAATGCCAACACAAGAGAAAAGAGCAGGTACCACCATCACAACAACAGACTGATACAGGCAAAAGGAAGCAACGGCGCGGAAATTTGAAAAGTATACATGACCAACTAGGTTAAAAGCCAGTGATACCAATCCGAAACCTGAAGAGTGTAGAAAATTGTGAACCATGATGCCATACAAAATCCGCTGCTACATCAAACTGTCAAGGTCAAGTAAAATAGACAAAAACTTTTGGCAATGCGTATTTTCCAACTTCAATTAAATTTGCATAGCAATGGCAAAATAATGCTGAGCATTTTGAATGAAGCATAATTATTTTTCTTTAAGCAGGCATAAATGAAGATTCTACCAGAGAACTTGTTCTCGCAGGAGAATCTAAGTTCTCCGAGTAGAATCTGACGAAGCCGTGTAAGTTAAATATTTGGGATGTCCCTTTGCTTACGGCACTTTTTAACCTCCATTTACATAAATTCTAATTTAATTTATTTAAAATTTCGCGTCGTATTGCGTCACTTCCGGTCTCCATCCTCCTCGTCTCCCAAGCGTCTAATTCCCACTGTCTTTTGCCCGCTGGTAACCCCTGCGCTAGAGAAGGCGGGCGGGCAATGACACTAACACAGCTTCGTCAGATTCTACTCTGAGAACTTAGATTCTCCTGAGAGAACAAGTTCTCTGGTAGAATCTTCATTTCTCTTTCATAGAAATCCTCCTCGCTGTGTTAGTTAGATATTTGGGATACAGATTTCATTTCGTGGCGCAGTAGCAGCGTGTTTCTCACCTGATCACTTCAAGAGGCCCTTAAAAGCTGCATCCTCTGTAGCAGCAAACTCGCCAGGCTTGTGTCAACCTCCTTCTGATAGTGTGCCTAGAACACGAAAGATGTTGCCCAATTCGCTAATGTCATAATCTGGAAAGGTGCCGGCAGCCGCCGCCACCGCTGAGCGTACCGAGTGTCCTCGAAACTGGCCTATGTCTACGCCGGAGTCCAGTAGAACGCAACACAACCACCGAGCGATAGTCTGTGATTCAACGGGCTGGTGTGGAATAACGTACGATAACAGTAGCCTGCTAGGCCATTCTCCTATCTGAAGAGTCAAAGTGTCTCGCAGAGGTTCTGTCCGGTGAATATATGCCGACAAATAGCGCAAAGCGTCTAAGCCACGGTCCTCGTTCTTCCTGAGACGTAGGAACAAATATGGCACATCGACGCGGGCTGTTTCGTGTTTTAGCACGACAAAACTGGCGTCTTGATGCTCAATGTCGCAACCTGTGAAGTGCAGGTTTGCCAATACGCTAGCCCTGTTTTCGGCCGCTATTGTGAAGAGCATTGTCAATTTTAGTGTCAGACATTTAGTGCAAACCCCGCAAGTGACGGGCCACTCGGGCCAAGTTCCATATAACTACGTAACGTGGCACCGGAGGCCAAAGAACACACACACCCTTTAGGAAGCGCTTAATGATAGGCACGCAGGATAATTTTAGGCCACCATCACCTTGGTGAAAACGGGTCATGGCCGCGAGATAACCAAGTATAGTATTATACTGTAAATCTTTGGCATAGAGTTCGACAGGAAATTAACACAAGCCGTTACCGGTGCAGATACAGGATGTAGATTTAGTCCTGTGCATCAAGACACCCATCTGCCCCACTTTGCTCCGTAGAGCTTTTTAGTGGACAAAGCCACATCAGCCTCCACAATAGTTTTTGATAAGTCTAACAAAAGAACCTCTGCTGGCGATGCGATTTCCAAACAAACCAAATACTGGGAGAGTTTTTGCCAAAGTAGGCAGGTTTAAACCAACCAACGCACTCCCCTGGGAGTGAAAATGGAGCCCAGGCTCCTTAAGCAGCAACTGCCTGTAAAAACAAAACCTGTCAGTCCCCGCTGCCCTGGCAACTGCGGGCACACCTCTCTCTCCACTCTCGTGGCCTCTGCGTTACCAATCGAAACCACACCTCCGCGGCCGGTTCCACCTACCGCCTTGGCCGGGGGGCAAACGCCTGTCGTGGCACAAAGCCGACTAGCCTAGCTACCGGGGTAGCCCGTCGGACCGCCGACGTCTCCTGCTGTACCTGTCTGAGAATCTCCTGCAAGGGAATTCCAAATAATTCGTTAAGGGAGGGCTTCCTCGTTGCTAAATCGGACCGCAATTCTTCGGCGTATGTGGGTAACAATCTGGCACGCAGAGTTTCATTCGTTGTTAGAAGGGTGGTAGTGTCGACCACGACCTGTGAAAGCTGAGCCTTCCACGTACTTTCCAAATCAATAGGCTCCATTGCACATAACTGCAAAGCCCAAAGTAAGGACAACACCACCGCAAAAAATTTGCCTGTAATTTCGCCAGAGTGGCATCAACAAGTTCATAGGCTCGTTCATTGCCCCTGGGCAATACCAGTATCCCTGGTAGAATAAAGTCACGTTGTCTCGACACTTCAAGGATATATCGATATGATATTGTTTTGCACTCACCAATTGAAAGCCACGCATATTTATGCTCAAGCCACCACCTCAAAACCGCATCGTCCAATGTCCATACCGGGTGCTTTGACGCCACTGCGTCCGGTAACTTTCCACCAATGGCCTCTAGGCCTAAATCCACACTCTGCAATCTCTCGTCTTCCTCATCGTTTCCACGTAAAACATTTCCAAACGCCTCGTTCCACGGGGCACTCTGCCCCAAATCTCGACCACCGTCCTCCGCTTTTAAATAATCATAAGCTTCCCGGCTGCCACGCACCAAACCATTCCCATTATCAAAACGTGACCAACGCCTTTGCCTGTCGTCTTCGAAGCCCACATTTTCAGTCATTTCGCCAACTGTCTCATTACCAAATCTACGCTCACATTTCACTTTCCTGCTCAAAACGAGCACACTCCGCATAGCAGTTTGCATCTTGTCACGAATAACCAAGGCAAAGCCGAAATGGAATCGGCTAGGCTACTCCACGGGATCACGGGCCCCGTAGCTACATTAGCAGCATTAGGCCTAACGCCTGGTCCGCCATCTTGATTATTTTCCGAACTTACCAGATATCGTCCCGTCTGGCGGCTGCGGCACATTCCCCTCCTTGGCAGTCCCAACGTCGCTGTGATAATCCATTCGAATAGCCGAAGCCTAAATCTTATCCTTCGGCATCCTGAAAGTCATTGTCTGGTCCGTGAAATTCAACAATATTTGCGAAAACACCGCACATGATGAAATATACTACCTCTCGTGCCAACGGCAAAAGTAACAGGGGTAATTAGACGCGTGGGAAACGAGGAGGATGGAGACCGGAAGTGACGCAGTTCGACGCGAAATTTTGAATAAATTAGGTTAGAATTTATGTAAATTAGGGCTGGTACTTTCCGGTTTTTTAGTTATCCGTTTAACCGGTTTTTTTTTCGGTCGGTTACACGAAAACCGTTTTTACGTTTTCAGCCCCAAAAAAAAAATGTCACACCTGCGTAATATATTATTAAAAAACAAGCTGAAAAAAATATGATTTAGGCGTTGGTAAGACAAGCACAATTATTGACTACATGTTGCATTTTGGGATTTAACCTAGAAGAAAGTTGAACTTGATAAATTTAAGTAATTACTTTATCAAGAATTTTGACTTCATGTAGCTTTAAAATTTCGACACGATGGCTTAGGCCTATTTACGACAATGTAAGCCAAAGACAAAACAAAATTTAACACAACGTTTTTGTTATTAATGTTCCATTCATTTCAAATTATGAGCCAGAAAAATTAGCATGTTTGTGTTTTCGGGTAGCAACGCATTTCGTTTACGTGTTATGACGTCGCTTCCCTGCCGCTCGCGCTAGGTATAGACGAGTCCACTTCTCCACGACGCGGGGAGGGCAGATGCTGGCCAGCTTGTATTTAACTGCCTCGTGTACGCGCTGACGATCAGCAGTTTGTTTCAAAGAAAGTAAGCAGCTTCGATGGGACAACAAGCCCACGCGTATTATTTGTAAATAAGTTGCCCCCTACCCACCCCGGTTTTCTACTTTCACTGATTTTGAGTGTTTGATTAGTAGGCCTAAATGATGCCACTTGGCTATTTTTGGCTCGTTCACCGCGTGTTTTGAATGGTGCCCGCATCAAACGTTTTTCGGATATGGGTTTTATAATCCGTGTAACCGAACGTGGAACGGTTTCCGGTTAACCGTGTAACCGATCCCAGCCCTAATGTAAATGGAGTTAAAAAGTGCCGTAAGCAAAGGGACATCCCAAATAATTAACTAACACACCGAGGAGGATTTGTATGAAGGAGAAGGATGTTTTCTTTTACTGGATGGTTCAGCTAGAACGAAACAATGTGATGCCGGACTTATAAATTACATAATTTTTATTTTTCAATTTCTCAGTATTCTGATTCTTTGCACTAAGATTGTGTATCATACAGAGAATATGCTTCAACTAATATAAAAATACACATTACAGTTCTTCTGTTTGGATTGGGTTAGCTTATGCCTCCGTAGTTGATTTTCGTTTTGCTGTAAAGGGGCTAGGCCTATATCAAAAGGATTTTCTTTGACAATTATAAATTTCTTTTCGCCATGATGTTACAACGCTCAACTGCTATGATACGCAACTTTCTATTTTGCATAGTTTAAAATTGTGGTGCAAATTGCGATGCAATACCGCTCATTTAGTGCCCTAGACTTTTGAAGTTGGAATACACCATCAAATCGTACTTTCGAGAGGTATCCATTGGTACTAAGGAGAAGGTAGTAGCTGAAAATAATTATTGCATTATTTAGCAAAAACTAAAATGTAACCAAAAATGGACCTTAAAAATTGTGTGGAGTCCATATAAAAAAAACCATATACGAAAAAAAATGATTCTGAATCAGCATCGGTTGAACTACGGTAGGGCACAAACTATATTCGTAATGCATGCTGTGGCAATGCCATAATTTTGGATGAAATCACCTTCTTTATAATCATGCTTACTTATTTTTGTTGAATTTGGAAGCCTGAAAATGCAATTTACTTTATATTCGAGCCTACTTACACAATCGAGCTAGCTCAGTACACTGAAAATTAAAATTTGACCGGTGTCTAGAATTGAACCATCATCATAACATTCTTATATATGTAAACCAGTAGATTTGCTGACCGAGCTAAGTGAAAATGAAAGCCAGAATTAAGACTTTTCTAGCAAAGCTGCTACCGTATGATGCACATTGTGTGGTCTTTTTAACAGGAGAAACTTAGAAAGAACTAAAATGTACATTACTATTTTTTAACGTGAATAAAGCTGAACTGAAGAATCCCAAGAAGCACTATCCTGTAAAAGCACAAGCTTTACAGGGCAGCACAGAAATTATGGGCTGAAAAAGAGTTCCTACTAAAAAATCGGTGTCCCATTTAATGACTTACTCTTATTTTCAACACTATTTCCTGAAAAATTTACAAGATACTAGTTTCGTCCATGTGACTAGTATCTAACCAATAGTACAGATTTGTTTTCTGAGCTGTGTTGCTCTCAGCAGCTATCCATTTCCACGTGGCGGTGAGTACACGCGGTGGTGACTATAGAACTGATTAAATAACGATCAAGAATTGTGTACAAAAGTTAGGCCTAACACATTCCAAGTAAGCAGAAGGTAACTGATTTCACTAAAAAACTCGATTTTTAAGCAAGAAATGAGCATTACACCAACTACGGTTAGTAAAACATTTTAGGGCACAGTTCAAACGAAGTTTGGCATAATTTTAACATCGGCGTGAGCCGAAAGAGAATTAAAGCAATAGCGGCACTAATGTTTCCAACGGAGCTGCTGTGCTAGCATACATGCAATGCGACAGCAGCGCTCCAAGCGGGTGATAAGCTAAGCTCATGGAATTTAAAATGGAATTTAAATTGATTTCGGGCAAATCGAAACGATTTTAGCACATACTGAAGGTTAGTATTTTGTAGACAGTAAGAAACAGACAAAAATACAATTCTCTGAATTTACACTAAAAAAGAAGTTTTCATGACTTTCCCATGCCCATTTTACAATTCTTTGATTTTCCAGTTGTGCAAACACTTTTTTATTTGTTTCACACGGTGTAAACCGACAGTGCCACCTTGGGACCACACTGTGGTCATTAAGGCTATACAGAAGCAGTTACCAGATCGGTAAATCTGCAGATATTCAATGTATCGGGATCGGAATTGGTATTTCTTAGAGATTCTTTACAGATACCACCCTTGAACATTGCCGACAGACAACTGTCTGCTGACTACCAGGATTCCTGAAAAGGATCAAGCACAACAATTAATCTTATCCTAAACGAATCTGTATCAGCATGGAGAACTTTGTGTTCCCTACCTTCAGACTGCCATGTTTTTGGAAATAAGAGCTCAACACAAAGTTTTATCTTAAATAAAATTTGTATCGGTATCAGTAGCCTAAAACAAATATCGTGTGATATTGAATCGTTATCTGTATCAGTTCAGTACAGCCTTAGGGGCCACATTTGGCCACAGACATGTGACATGTTGAAAAACCGGAAAAATTTACTAACACTCAAGTCAAAAAGTAGCACTTTGTTCAGTTGCTTTGGCGAATTTTCGATGAACTTCTTATTAAATGATGGTTAAAAATTAATAAAAGCAACGTTCATCTTCATCAGGCTTCTTTCTAGTTGTAGTCGGAACTCTGTTTACATCTTGTCGAACTCGTACCGACCACAACTAGGCTACAACTAGACTACAACTAGAAAGAAGCCTGATGAAGACGAACGTTGCTTTTATTAATTTTTAACCATCATTTAATAAGAAGTTCATCGAAAATTTGCCAAAGCAACTGAACAAAGTGCTACTTTTTGACTTAAGCGTTAGTAAATTTTTCCGGTTTTTCAACATGTCAAATGTAAACATTGGTCAAAGTAAAAACCTCCATCGCATTTTCGCCACAGACATTTCGCGTAGGTTAAATACCACAAAACAAAATGCTAAATAAGTACGGTACTTACACCAAAAGCCCAATAGCCGAACACAACAATGAGGAATGTGATAAAATCACAGACAAACATAAATGCGTAAACATCGCGAGTCACCCGATATGGGGGATGAAGGAGGTTGTGCATAAACGACTTGATGGGTTGAATATACTGAAGAAATCTGCAAGAAATGAAAACAAAAATTGAAGTTTTTATTTTTTATTTAGCGCTATTGCACAACAAAATAATTCTGTTCTTACTACTGAAAAAAAAAATATCAAAGTTCAAGAGGCTCAATCTCATAATGTCCAGAATCTCTATTTTTCTGCAATTCTCAATAGGCCACATCAACAACTTTTATCAGGCGTATTTGACAAATTTTTATAAAGTTCCTGGCTCACAATTTGCCTCTCATCCTTTGAATAAAGCGGTTGTTGTTGCCTACCACATTTATCCGGTGCACTGCACTGCTGGAACAGACACTCGTGGAGCTCATTCCTCACTAGATACTTGACAACTGGGGCTGACGGTGGAAATTCAGAATAAAGTCCGGGCTGAGTGGCATTCCGTACAATTTTCGTGGGAGAAACTTTCCACCTATGGCAAAGTGCTAGTATGGTCACAGGCTTTCAAAAAATCTTTGGTGTCAACCCCGCATTTTTAGCAAGGGGGGGGGGGGGGGATTATGTACCCCTCCTTAAATACGACTAAGTAGCAAAATTAGTGAACCCCCCCCATCATGTTTGGAATTAAATGAAAGGTACGTGTTGGTGCACAGATTATTAAAAAGTACATTTGACATTCAAACTCATTTGACCCAAATAAAGGTCGAAAATAGGGATCGACCAGATACCGTTTTGCCAGATCCGGGTCGGTTCCGGATAATTTTATTTCAGTGCCGGATCGGTTCCGGATCTAGGTTCCAGAGCCGGGCCGGTACCGGATACCGGGTAATTCACACACAAAAATGAAAAAAAAGCTGTTTATTTTTTTCCCTTATAAGTTGCAGCTATGGTGTTAATTTTTGCTTTATTTCACATTATTTTCTTACGTTAAACACGTAGAAGACTTACGCTATTATGAGTAACAGTATAGTGTAATTGCATGTAGGCTACAGAACTGTTTTTGCAATGTTGCTAAATTCTGCACATTTTTTTTTTAAATAGTCAAACAAAGCACTCATTAGATTAATAAATCAGAAAACAATTTTCTAGTTGAAGGCTTTCTCATTGATTAGCCTACTGCTTCATTTCGAAAAATAATTAGCAAAATTTTGCAATATTTGTGAAACCAGTACGTAGTCCATGCATTTATTTTAGATTAAAATTGAATTTTGGTTGCATTAAAAAAAAAATCAAAATCAAAATCACAACAGGTCTTTTATTTACAGCTTTTTAATTCGACGTGTCACACGTCGAATTAATGCGGTTGTGGCCAAAAAACGGGTGGACACGATTTACGTCGCGACATCTCCTCAAAACCCATACACATTTGTTGAATTCTGATACGACGAAATTCATGTATGTGGGTGGGTCACTTGCAGTGCGCAAGTACAAAAGGCATTATGCTCCACAGAATATACATAAGACGTTTGAAGTATAATAACCTCTAACAAGGTCCTTAAGCGAAAAACCGTCGCCCGATAGTATACGATCTGTGAATGACGTCAGCCAAATGTCATCGTAAAGGTGCGCTCGTACGAAAAATTGCGACGTGTAACTACGCATTTCGACAAGTAAGCTCTTCTAATTGCGGTCGGTTCGAGACTATGCGTGGAAATCGAGATGGCGTCCTCTCTTATCGCGAAAAGTAATACAAAGCCTTTGGCGGTAACCTGATACACCGAATTTTTACGCTGGTATCTCCCGACGCACTCTCGATTCAAAGTCCCGTTTGCAAAGAAAAACCGCCATTGCATAGAACGGAGGTGTAATTCCGACTGAATTAGGTACTGTGTCACTCCTATTTTAGATTTATTAAATTTAATATCATCTTTTAATTACCTCAATTGATGTTTTTGTTGGCAGTGTCGTCAAAATTGACGTGAAATTGCTATTGTTTGCTAAAACTAGACCTTGGTTCAAGCTATCGTAACTCAACAACGCAACAAACGGCCGCAATCTTGGTCGTGTTGGAAAGCTGGGATTCCCCTGTTGGCACATGATCACTCATCGCGGCGGGGGCCATTCATAAGTAACGTCACGCGAAGCGAGTCAAGGTCACAGCCAATGGAGCTAGCAGGTGCGTGTCTATTGGTTGGGAGTGGGAACGCGATGGCGGCCATAAACGGATTGCTTTCAACGATAGCAAATACAAATTAGGAAAATAAAACAACTTTTAAACTACTTCTACAGTATTAAAAACTTTAAAAAAGGATTTTGGAAGCCAAACACAATGCTGTAATGAAAGAATAACCAGAGGACGATCGTTTCAAGGTCTCCCATGTACTGCAACGGAAGGTGAATATTTTCGTAAGCGCATTTACGTAGTCGAACTTCAACTTTTTCTTTAGTTATGAAAACCTAATACGATTATCTCAAGTATATTTTTGTGCAAGAATTTACACTGTAATTATTACATCTGTAATTTTTTATACCCTGCACATAATTATTACATCTGCAATTTTTTATTTTTTATATATTTTTTTTTATAGATCGCTTAGTTATTTTACTACGATTTAATTTACCGAGGCATGCAACATGTTTACGGCGACATGTTTTGGTTGTGTTGCAACCGGTATCATATAATTGCCGGATTCGGATTTCCCAGATACCGCATTATCCGGCGCCGGATCCGGATATATCCGGACTCGGTCGATCCCTAGCCAAAAAGGTCAAAAAATACAAATTTTTCCACTAATTTGACTAAATTATTAAATATTTATGGTATCTTGTCATGTTTGGTATCAAACGAATGGTGTCGGTCCGCTGACTATTAATTATTTATATTTGACCTTTGACCCCATTTGGCCTTAATACAGGTAAATAGAAGGTCAAAATTTAAGTGTTTGTCCCAAATTTAACAGAACTAGTGAATATTTACTATGCTATCTTGTATAGTATCAAATGAAACTGTTGACCTGTGAACCATTAAAAATTGACCTTTGACCTCAGTTGACCCACTTTACTAACGACTTTCAAACATTCACAACGAATCACTTATATTATAGGTAATGGCGAAACTGTCATTGGCTTAAATATACCAGCAAAGTAAATGTAGATGCATAGATGCGATTTGCAAGATGTTCTATTACGACCAGGAGAGCTATACATCTTAATGGCAGTTCTTCAAGCAGTAGGATCCTATTTTGAAAACAGTGGCATTGACAACAGTTTGGCAGAAG
>JAHWFP010087502.1:0-20112 GCA_023313725.1 Lithobius niger
GCTAGTAGTTTGGTTTAATTTTGGTTAGCTAGCTGTATGTGATAGGCAGTTAAAGATGGAACTCGCCCAGCTAAAAAATAGTCGAGCGGCTAGGAGGCCAATCATTACGAGGTTGATCCAAGAATTAAGGCAAGCAATCACGGATGAAGATAGGGGAGAAGTAGAAAGCTGTTTAGCTAAATTGATTGCAAAGGAAGTAACCTTATTGCAAGTTAATGAGCAATTAGAAGTCGCCAGCCCAGCAGCAGATGTGGCCGCAGAAGTAACGAGCAACGATACTTTCAACGACTTAATTATTGATGCAAAAGTAGCAGCAAATCGATTTCTAAAATCGAATGTAGCAACAGCACCTGCCGTAAGAAGTGTGAAATCCGCCAAACTGCCAAAGCTTCAAATTCCAAAGTTCAATGGAACCTTAGCAGACTGGGAAAGATTTGCTGATCAGTTCTCAGCAGGAATTGACAAAAATCCAGATTTGTCTAAAGTGGACAAATTTAACTATTTAAAGGGGCTGCTAAAGGAGTCAGCCAGTTTGACAATTGCCGGTTTATCTTTAACGGAGGCGAATTACGACTACGCATTGAAGCTACTTGAAGAAAAATATGGAGATAAGCAGCTGTTAGTGGCGGAACATGTACGTTTGTTGTGGGCACTCAAGCCAGTAGCAAGAATGGACAACATTGTAGAATTGCGACTTCTTATAGAAGACTTTCAAAAGCATTTGCGTTCCCTAGAGGTGTTGGGGCAAGATTTGTCAACAATGGGGTCCTTGCTTTGTCCTATCCTGCTTCGTTGCTTACCAAATCCAATAGTTAGAGAGTGGCACCGTCAAAACAAAGGGATGCCAGTATATGACTTGCAACTGCTAGTAGACTTTGTTAAAGATGAATTGAAAGGATTGGAATTAACGTACAGCGCCGCACATTTAAAAGAAGGAGCTCATGCACAAAACGCAAGTCGAAAGGGGGAAGTGTCTCGAGCCTTAACCATGCCTTCCACCTCATTGCTTGTCACGGAAGGATCAACAGGAACCAAGGGTGGCCACATGCAGCCTTCTAAACCATACTGTGTGTTTTGCAACGAAGGAGGGTTGCACTCGTCTGCAGCATGCCCGAAGACTGTAACCAATCAAGAGCGCCGCATGGCCCTATCAACGTCACGTAGGTGTTTTCGGTGTTTAAAGAAGACCAACCATTTTGCAAGCACATGCGACCAGCGAGTCAATTGTAGGATGTGTCGAGCTGTGACTCACAACACGGTATTTTGCCACAAACGCAACTCGCCCTCAGTCGCCCTTACCAGCAGCAGAAATATGCCAGATATGTCGGACGTTCCAGCCAGAGCAACTAGCCGCATGAGAGCTCCATCACAGGAAGTAGATACGTTGGCTACAGACACATCTCATTCTGCCGTGATGGCATCAGCGTCTTTGTCAAGAGGAAACAAGGACAAGACTGTCTCCGTGTTACAAACATTGCGAGTATGGGTGCAACATGAAGGAGAAATGGAAGAAATTGTGTTGTTGGTCGATTCGGCGAGTGAGCGCTCGTTCATCTCGACACGGTTGGTAGAGCGTTTAAGATTGCCAGTGAGTGGGGAAGAGGAGACAGTAATTCATTCGTTTGGAGGTGGAAAACGTCAACAGAGAAGCAAAATAATCTCCTTTTTGCTGTGTGGAAGCAATGGTGTTCAAGTCAAGCTTTCTGCGCTACAGGTTCCGGAAATTTGTCATGGGGTCAAGATTTGGGAAAGTGGATTGATTGAAAGATTTTTGCAAGATTACCAAGCTCGCAGTTGGAATCAGAAGATGGGCCCAGGGCAAGTGGCGAGTGTAGATGTATTAATTGGCGCTGATCAGTACTGGAAAGTGATAACTGGTCAAATGAAAAAGTTAAGCACGACTCTCATGGCAGTCAATAGTGTTTTTGGATGGATGTTGCACGGCTGCACGCCCATGTACAGTCCCAACGCAACTACGGTGTCAATGTGTGTAGCAACACCCGCAGATGAAAAAACGGAATGGCCTGTTGGTATTTCCAAGTTTTGGGAGCTCGACAGTAGTGGAACTTTGGCAGAAGAGGAACGGTCGAAACAGACACTACAAGAAGTAGAAGTTTGGGAGGCATTTCGTAGAACCACTACACTGCAGGACAATAGATACCAAGTAAACATTCCTTGGAACGAGAAGAAGAATGAGCTTTCAGATAATTTTGAGGTAGCCTTGGAACGCTTGCGAAGGTTACAGTGGAAGTTGAGACAGAACCCTGCCATGTTTGAACGTTATAAGAGTACCTTGTTTGAATATTTGGAGAAAGGACATGCGGAAGAAGTTAGGTTAGAGGAGCACAGCCCTACTGTGTATTACATGCCTCATCATGCAATCATAAAGGAAGACAGGAAGACTACCAAGTGCAGAATTGTTTTCGACGCTTCATCTAAGCCAGAAGAGGGACGCTCCCTGAATGATTGTCAGCATGCAGGGCCAAGTTTGAATCCGCCCATTTTTGATCTTCTTCTTCGTTTCCGGTGGCCGAAAATAGGCATAACGGCAGATTTGAGCAAAGCCTTTTTGCAAGTAAGACTGAATCCAAAAGATAGAGACGCAACTCGATTTCTATGGACGGATGAGCCCTGGAAAAAGGGAACCAAACCACCCTTGAGGGTACTACGCATGACGAGTGTACTCTTTGGAATGAAAGCTAGCCCGTTTTTACTTGCCGCAACTATTCGCCTGCATGCAAGCACACACCCCTCGAGTAACAGGGAACTCGGTCAACTTTTGGATTTGCACACATACGTGGATGACCATTTGAGTGGAGAGGATACTACAGCTGCAGCGCACAAGACGTCTACAGAGGTGTACGAGTTAATGTTGAAAGGAGGGATGCAATTTATGAAGTGGGCTACCAACGATGAAAAATTGCGAAAATTGTGGATAGGGGATGGTCGGACATCAGTTGACGAGCCTGTTGAGGAAATGGTCAAGGTTTTAGGTCTCACCTGGAACACTACGGCAGACAGTTTAAGTTTGCGCTCTAGTGCTCTATTGGAAGCAAGCCAATCGGAAGTGTCCACTAAACGTCACATATTAGAAATGCTTGCTCGAGTGTTTGATCCACTAGGTTTTCTTGCACCATTTGTCATCTTGTTAAAATGCTTGTTGCAAGATTTGTGGCGTCTGAAGGTGAAATGGGATGAAGAAATGCCAGAGAATCTTCGAGTAGTTTGGTTGCAGTGGAAGCAAGACTTACAGCAACTCGCACGTTTAGAAATTCCACGTTGGCTACAAGTCAGCACTTTACCAGGCTTTCAGTTGCACACGTTTTGTGATGCAGGACCACGTGTGTATGCGGCGGTTGTTTATTTTCGTTATGCGGTAGGCAACCCACAAAAATTCAACACTTGTTTTGTTACAGCTAAGTCTAGATTAGCCCCTCTTCAACCCATGAGTATTCCACGATTGGAATTGATGGCCTGCCTCATAGGAAGTCGTCTTACTGAAAGTGTTGCACAAGTGTTGAGCTTATCCAATACACTTCGTTTCTATTGGTCGGATTCTATGGTAGCTTTGAAATGGTTAGAGGATATTCCTTCTAGGTGGAAGCTGTTTGTTGCCCGAAGAGTTCAAGAGATTCAAGCGCTTACAAGGGAAAGAGGCACTTGGAACTACTGCAGCAGCAAAAGAAACATTGCAGATATAATTACGAGAGGACAAAGACTACCGAATTTGCTTTGTAATGAGGAATGGTGGCATGGGCCCTCATGGCTTAGTTTACCAGAAGTCGCCTGGACAGAAGTGGAACCAGCCTTGAAAGAGGCAGAGAGGACTGATTTGAGTAGTGAAGAACAAATAGTTCCAATTATAATTCAAGTAGTTGTGGAAATGACGCCACTGCTAGAAGCTGAGAAATTTAGTTCTTGGCAACGTCTGACAAGAATTACAGCATGGATCCTACGTTTTTGTACAAACTGTCGTAACAAGAATGGTAAGCGAGTTACTTGGTTATCCCACCCGGAAATAGTTGCAGCTGAAAAATATTGGATTTATGTAATACAGGCACAAATTTTCGCGCCAGAGAAAAAATCGTTGTTGGCAAACAAAGAATTATCCAAGGATTCCAGCATTGCTCAATTTAAACCCTTCTTAGATGCAGAGAAATTGATTCGTTTAGGTGGAAGACTAGAGTTTACATCCTTTAGTGAAGCTCAGAAGCACCCTCTTTTGTTGAAGGGCGGAGGTTTGGTAGATTTGTTAATACAAGACCGTCATATTCAGGCAATGCACGGAGGGGTGCAAAGCACGTTAGCCCTGTTACGGAAGGATGTATGGATTCTGCGCGGCCGTCAAGCAGTACGAAAGGTGGTGTATGGATGTATGAAATGTCGGCGGTGGAACGCAAAACCAGCCAGTGAAGATGAGGCTCCTTTGCCTGCCGAGCGAGTGACAGAGGTAGTTCCCTTCTTGCACTGTGGGCTGGACTTTGCAGGCCCGGTTTCTGTGAGGGTTCAAGAAGGAGTGACACAGGCTTACATCTGTTTGTTCACGTGTGCAGTAACTCGAGCAGTGCACTTGGAACTTGTAGCATCACAGAGTGCAGCTAATTTCATACTTGCCTTTAGAAGGTTCGTTGCCAGAAGAGGAGGGTGCAGAGTAATCTTTAGTGACAATGCTCAAACGTTTAAGAAGGTGGACCGATTGCTTAGAGAAAGTTACGCCTGGTTACGTAACACGCAAGTACAGGAGGTGGCGACTCAGCTGGGCATTGAGTGGAAGATGATCCCTCCTAGAGCAGCATGGTGGGGAGGAATGTACGAACGAATGGTACAGGTAATAAAATATCACCTACGGCGTACCCTAGGCTCTGCACTGCTTTCGTCAGATGAATTTTACACGGTGCTAATGGAGGTAGAATCGGTTGTCAACAATCGCCCTTTAGCACCACTTACAGAGGATTTTTCAGATGAGGAGTATTTGTCCCCTGCGCACTTTTTGCTTGGACGTAGAGGGGGTTGCCTGACAGATAGTTTGCTACACACTGCAGACATCCGTACCAACCCGCAGTTGTTGAGACGTTGGAGATACAGGGGTCAGCTCACGTCTCGCTTTTGGAAACAATGGCGCCGTCATTATTTATTGCAACTTAGAACCGCTCATGAAGTGCAAAGAGGCTCCAAGCAACAAGAACCCGTCCAGCTTAATGATGTCGTGCTAAAAATGGAAGAGAAGTTGCCCAGAGGAAGATGGAAATTGGCTAGAGTCATAGAGTTAACTAAGGGTAGAGATGGCAAAGTTCGGTCAGTTATGTTGCGGCATGCAGACGGAAGTCTCGCACGTAGAGCCGTTCAACATGTTTGTCCGTTAGAAGTCCTATAGGTGCGAACACGGTGGTCACGTCCTGTATTAGTTGTTTTAGAAGGCAGGGCAGTGGCGCACTTTCCCATAACACAGAAGCAAGAGCATGAAGAACATTCATGAGGAAGCACACGGTCAGGGACATGTAACACGCTAGGGCTCACTACACAGCTTTTGACCCAAGAAACATTTACACTACAAGTTTTTTGCTCATGAAGAACACTTGTTCATCAGATTTATGATGTTTCCTGCAGGAAATAAATCAACGTAAAGCTTCGTTCTCTCATTCGTCGGTCTGCCGAACTTGCCATAGGGTGTAAGCGGCGCAGCAACGTTTGGATTAAGGGGACGTTTCTTGACCTTTCGCCCTGCAGTCCGTTTCGGGAAGGGTGACTTGAGAAAGGCCATGAACTCTACCAGTCGGAATTATGAGAGAAAATAGTCATTACTGAATTTTCAGAATGAATTTCATCGACCCTTGGAAGTCCTGAAGGGGAGATTATCCAGGCAGTTGTCCCAATCAACGGAAGAGCTTGAAGAGGTTATGGGCCAATTCATCCTGAGAAGATGTATGTACGGACCATTGCTGACGAGAAGGCTGAATTCCGAAGATGAGAAAGTCCTACTTAGGTGAAGAAATATCCTTGCTAGACCCATTCTTCGTGGGGGGTTGGAGCATGACGCAAATTTAGGTTAGAAGTCTAAAAGATACGAAAATTTGCTTGATTATTTAAACGTTCGAATGGTTAGGTTTGGTTAGGCTTAACACGGACTTAAGGATGTTGGGGACGTTTTTTGTAAAAATGCTAATTCCTCACGATTAATTACGAATTAGTGCGTTTATAAAGTGTTTTTGTTGTATATATTCCTGAAAATATGCATAAGTATATACATACGTATATGTAGAGAATTGGCTTACCTGACAATGCAGCCGACCGTACTCCATGCAGCCGTTGGCAGGACTAACAAGGTTAGACTATATTTGTAATCTGGACTGCATCACTGACATCGTTGGCCGGCGTAGTTTTCTTGTTCACAGGTGGCCTTAAGTAGTGATTATACCTTAACTATATACCCAGTTTTTAGTATTTTCTCAACCCCTTGGGGTCGTAATTGTATTTCCATTTGTATTTCCTCCTCGTTTCTCGTACAGGCGTGCTTGCCTATTATGGAAACCTATTTAAGCAAATGTTTGGAAATAAAGTTGCCTTTTCGACGACTGGACTTGACCAGAAAAGATCTCCTGCCTTGGACTACTTTCTTCCAGGGAAAATTTAGTTGGGGGGAAAAATGTTAGGACTAAGCTAGGCCTACTTGAGGAAAAGGGGAATGACTTAGGGTTACGATTAAGCCTAAAGGCCCTAGGCCTCTTTTGCTGGGACTTAGAATTGAAGATGGATTAGTGGTTTAGTTTAAGAGTGTCTTGTCTTTGGAGATCAATTGTCACTAATCAATTGTCTTTGTTTTCAGCCTGCCATTTTTGAGCTGCTTCTTTCAGTGAGTCCCAAATGAACTTAATTCCGCCTTAGACTTGTAAGTCGTTTTAAGGACAGGGGCCATAGCGTCTTCGCCGTATTAGCTAGCGAAGTTCGAGCAACCCCGATGCGCAACCACTAGTGGCTGCATAGTTTTAAGTCCCCATCCAACCCCCAACCGTTTAGTTCAGTCTAATGGCATGTCTCCCACTTTGCTATTTTCCGGGCACCCCAGGTATTCCCTCCCGTTAGACAATATCCTAGTAATATAAAAAATTGAGCAGTTTTAAGAAATTTGTTTTGTATTTTTTATTTTTAAAAATTTCACATTTTACTGTATCATAACAAAAGCTGTAAAAAAAATGCCGAAAAAGTATAAAATAAAATAAACAACAGACCTTACGCAAAACTATAAATTTTTGCTTTTTTATGTGAAGCTATTAAATTTTGTCGTTTCAAAATAATTATTATGGAAAAATGTGGTACTTTCTTCATCATGATTTTTTTTCCCAAGCAAGTTTAAAAAAAATATTGTTTAAGTAACGTTTTCTTCAACGGTTAGGTTACCTCAGGGCGAAGAGGGCCAATTTTGATAGGACATTCGTAGGATCTTTTACGTGTTGCAATCAAGATAGTGCATTCCTTAATGTATTTCAGTTTTGCTAATATTATAATACTTGGTCATTAGCGCCAACCTCAGTCACAGTGCAGTGGTCCGGGTTGCCACTGCACCACACATTACAGAGATGTTATTCAAACCCCTAATCTAAATCTTGTCATACATCTGTACCTCCTGCAAAAATTGAAAAACACCGGACAGGAGGACAGACTTATCGCCCAATTGACGCGCAATGTCATGCGGAAGATGGAACCGACGACGAACACCATCAAGATGGCGACAATCAACAAGTAAGTGCCGGACCGTAAGTGGCCGCCGACACCAAGAACATTCAGGAGGGTCAACCCCCCGCAAAAGGAAACAGTGAGTAAGCCGGGTGTGACCAATCCGCAAACGGGCCAACACAACCTCCTCACGGCGACTACGGCGACACGCCGAGTGCCACTCCTCGACAGTGCCTTTAATGGTCCGTAACTTATTACCGTCTTGTCTGTCCCACAAGGTTTGCCAAAAAGCGTGTAACCCCAGACGCAGAGTTGGAAAGGCATCTGAGGGAACAAGGCTGAGATCCCTACCGAGAGGGCCAGAAAGGGCCCCTTTCGCAGCAGAATCAGCTTGTTCATTCCCTGCTATCCCAACATGGCCCGGGATCCAGCAGAAAAGCACGGTTTTCCGCTGGCCAGGCAAGCGGGAAAGCAAAGCTTGGACACGTTCTGTCAAGGGGTTCCGAGGATTGTAATTCGCCAAGGACTCCAGGGCACTCATGGAATCACTAAAGACAATGAAATGCGTGCCCTGAAGGTCAAGGATCCATTCCACCGCCAAACCAAGAGCCAAAAGCTCTGCAGAGAACACAGAATAGCCTGATGGAAGGCGATGGGCAATCGTTACACCCTTACACACACAAGCACACGCCACGCCAACGTCGGACTTCGACCCATCAGTAAACAGGCGCTGATAACCGGCGTACTGAGAACTCAGCCGCCGGAACTCCTGTAAGTACCTTGCTGGTAAAGTGGAACCCTTCGGGAGGGACGCCAGAGCAAAAATGAAACTGCCACCTGGGACAAGCCAAGGGGCAACTGGCATTCTCTCAAGCCTCAAGACGCAGGGCATTTCAAAGGCTATCTCGTGACACTACTAATACTAGAGGAAGCCCGTGCCTTGCACGGGGACGGTCACAATTCCCGGGACACATTTCCTGGGACATTTTCCGGCACTCTTCCCGAAGACTTGTCAGGTTGATCGACCAGTCATGCCTGGCTCCTTTTTGGCTGCACGTAGAGTGGGAAAGTGCATTTTCAATGCGGGCGCGAGGAGGGGAGAAGTGTTTTCCTTTTAGGCTTTCCTTTTCCTTTTAGCCGGTCTCCGATATTATTATAAAGATTTACTACTGTAAATGTTAAAAGTGGTGCTAGGGAGTTGGGGGTGGAAGGAGGCTTGCACAACGAGACAACTCCTTGCAGACGTATGAAGGTGGATATATCTTTTAATGCTATGAAACAATAAAATTTTCTTACGAGTACGCCCTCTCCCAACTTCAGAATTTATTCACCTTACAATGCCTCTTAATATATTAAGAGTTTACACCTGTATGCCTCTTAGCATATTTTATACCGCTGAATGTATTACACATTGGTTAATATTGTACAAATATATGTTGTAATGGTGCTTGTAGACGTGTGAAGGAGGATATATTTAATGCAATGAATGAACAAAACGTTCTTAGAAGGAATACTCCATCTCCCAACTTGTTCGGAATTCATGTTCCTTTAGATTTTATGCCTGTATGCCTTACGTTCCCCCTCCCCAACTCCAAAGCACCTTTACAACATACAGATGTGCTGTGCAATATTAGCCGATGTGAAAAACATATGATTAAGAGGCCTACCAATCGAAGCCAGCTCGCGCCGCTGCTCGTGGGACAATCTATGGCTATTTTCAGTCAGCCCATTTCCTCAATTTGAAATATATCGAAACTCGATGTGGTGTGGTCCAATAGTTAGTTAGCAAAGATATTTGGCATTTGCTTTATTAATATTTTCGCACATTGCTTAGGCCTAGGGCCTACAGTAACCGTCGCCTGCTGCCGCCGTGCCGCCGTGACAATACATTTTATGTTCACTTTGTCAGATTAATTTAGTTTGTTTAAGCTATTTCTATTAGTCTGGTGTACGTTGCAGATGGATAGTTTTATAAGGCAGTACAAACTTTTTTTACAAGTACTCTGGTGGCGCGGATCTTACCAGGCTATCGGATAATGACCACTTCAACGCCCTGAAATAACACATAACATATTTATCCAAGCTAAAAAATATATATGAAAACAAAAACGAGCTCGTTTGATGTTTAAGGTAAGGTTTAACTGGTCCGAAGTCAAAACAGCAAAGTAACACAAATAAACTTTCCTGTAAGGTTTCACATACTGCACTGTTCCTGTACTGTTTAGCCCACGTGAAACCTTACTGCTGTATTCACATGTTTTTTACAGTTATTACTTTAGAAGACGATATGTCTGATTTGTTCATTCGTCCTGACTAAAAGTCATCACTAAAAAATCGTAAGAACCACACTTTTAGTGTGCTTAGTACAGACCTACAGATTAACTAATTCAGGGTACGTCCGACTCCTTGAAATCCTGGAAATATCGTTGAAAATAAAAATGAAATACCAGTCCTGAAGTCTTTAATATGAAATCTTAAAAACTGGAGTATGTGTCAATAGGATGAACGGAAAGGAGACGACCGGACTAGAATAATGAGGAAAAATTTATCCCCGAAAGTAGGCGAGTGTGTAGCCTATATTTTGCACTATACTATTCTCACAACAATTTTGAAAGTTGGGATATGGTTTTGATTTTATTTACGTGTCTAACGGTTGAATACCACAGTAAGACTTTATTGTTGATTCCAAGACCGGTTCTAAAACAGCTTACCAACGTTCATTGTTGCAATAAAAGGACAATAACTGGCTTGTCATCCTACATTGTTTTGCATTGTTTCCTGCATTATTTAATAACATCAACAGACAAACTATAGAAGTATCAAGACGCTAGAATCACTTTACTAAGGAGGCCGTGGGGCTGCAGTTATATTAGTCCAGAGTGAACCAAAAAAATTCTAATTTCGCGTTCCCCTTCCTCCTCCCCTAAATAGCTCGCTAGCAATTCTTTCTCACACCCAACGGTTTTAACTGCTGCCCACCCCTTTTTTGAGGAATGTCTTAGATTCTGCTGAAAAAAAGTTTGATTTTACAACTAGCACAGTTATAACTAGGCTACGTACTAAAGTTGTCAACAACGAAGACGGGCAGTTGTGCAAGGTTAGGTTTTAGGAAATTTTAAACCATTGATTAGACCTCAAGGTCTTCTTGTCGCTGAGAAAGAAATTAACATTGTTTTCTTGATTTCTATCTGTTGGAAGGGGGGGTCAAAAAATTATGGGGGTGGCGCTCGAAAGAAAGAAATACTCTGAAGTGAGGGGGGGGGGTGGAGTGTTTTTAGGGCTTTGGTATACCCTTCCACAGGAAAGCTGAATCATTTTTAGTGTTGTAGACGATGGTTAAAAAGAGGACATTTATGTTTGAAAACGACAGATTTCGAATTGAATTTTCAACATTAAAATGGTCGTGAGTATACCTTATAAAGTTTGGAGTTTGTTTTCTTTGATTGGTTGCCTGTTCATAAACATTGGCGATAACTATTGTTTAAAAGTGTGATGATAACTATTGCTTATAAGTGTGGTGATGACTTATCAGAACACTTAAAAACAATGATTTCAAAAATATGGTGATAAGTTAGTTATCATCACACCTTTGAACAATGGGAATAAGAACGCTGGTACAATAAGACTTTTACAGTATTACTTTACAACAATGAAAATGGCAAAAGTAGGATGACAAGTAATAGTAACATAGCCATACTTTTGCAGCAATTGTCCGCCGATAAATCACTTATCGGCGGACCATTGTTGCAAAAGTATGGCTATAAGTTGCTTATGACCACTTTCGTTCTCTTTCGATGGCACCAAGCAATAATGGCACTTTACCGAACAATGTTTACGTGCATCCTTGTTAGCTATACCTAACTATTAGTGGCACGTGTTTGTCCATTGTTGTGTTTCGCATTTCAAAGCTTCCCAGATGGCTGGCAATCGCATATCACCCGATTTGGGAGTGTTGGAACTCTTTAAAGATGATGACGACTTGTAGCTTAGTCAGGAAAGCCAACGAGTTGTGGGCAAACTTTTGAATAAAAGTAAGCCAGAATGATTTAGGCAAGTGAGTGCTATTCAGCTACAAACCTCTAGGCAGTGTGTTAATTCTAAACGTTCTACGTTATGGGCAGTAAATGTGTACTCGGCTTGAACCCAGGAACATAATGCTCGTTCGGGTGGAACTAATGAACAAGTACCAACTGATGTGTCCTTGCTAATGACTGATCCGACGTTTTTGAATTATTGGCTATGCTATTTTGTAGCAGGTAAATTATAGAGTAGCACCACTACATGTTCTACAAAAGTGCAAATAAACCATAAGTTTGTCGATTTATGAAAGTGAGTGCTTGGGAATTAATTCAGCTATAAAATACCGGCAGTATTTTAATACTAAACGCTCTACGTCGTGTCATTACAGGTTCTGCAAAAGTCTCACGAAATCAACTTATCAGCCAAAACATTGTTAAAAAGTCACACGATAAGAAATTATCAAAGGGTCAAAGGATTTTAGCGAGCGTTAACCGCACCCGGTCATCTGCCCGACGAAGCCCTAAGGCCCTATGTCTGCAACACCCGGAATGGATTCTCAGGAGGTCACCCACCCAAGTACCAATCGAGGCCAATGCTGCTTAACTTCGATAAGAAATTATCGTGTGACTTTTAAACAATGCTTTTGGTGATAAGTTGATTTTATGCGACTTTTAAACAATGCTTTTTCTGATAAGAGGGAATCGTGCTAGTTTTGAAGAGAAAGCATTGTTGCAAACGGTCTGATATGGAATATATCGTGCACCTTTTAAACAATAAAAACGAAGAAAGTAATAAGTAATAGGAATAGTAGGAATAGTAATAAGAATAAGTAATAGTTATAGCAATACTTTTGCAACAATGGGTCGCGATAAGTGATTTATTGTACAGTTTTTACATCCAAGGAGACAGCGTATCGTAAGAGACCGAAGACCGATGCCTCCTCCGAGGATGTAAACACTGTACAATAAAGCACTTATCGTGACCCATTCTTGCAAAAGTATGACTATAACTGTTTTATTACCATACAACGTTAGTTTTTGTGGAAGTAAATGAACGAAACCAACGTATACATTTTATAGGCGAACTTGATCATTTTAATGCAGTGTATAGAGCCAACAATGGATCAGTGCATTTTTTTTTAGCATTGTTGTGTACTGGTTTTCTCCCTCGCCCTGGTACTGCAACAATGCTGCTGTAGCCGTGTTTCTTTTGCATTATTGTTTGCACGCTTAAAGTGGAATAGTAATGCACGTGCCCTAATTGTTATAGTTGTTGGATAGACACGAATTGTCTGTTCCAGCCTTGTGCATCCATAAATTTTAAGTTATTTTCTTTAAAATTATTATTTTTTTACTTGAGCCACACATTACGTTGTTCAAGAAAAATAATCGCGAACAATGAAAATAAAGTGGTTATGCGATTTAAAGCAGGGGCCTTAAAGGGCAACCCCTCATCCTCGTCCCCCAGAAAAATATTTATTTATGTAAATACAAACGTATCGACTTTATGGACCGAAAACGTACATTTGCAAATTGCGCTCATTTATGAACAAACACCCTTCGTAGGGCTAAGTCGCGTTTCGCATAACTCGTTTCGTATATAATTCCATTTTTTTGGATTAATTTATGCGAAACGGTACAGTGTCTCGTTTTGAATAAACCACTCCCATGACTTCTCTTTTGCACTTATTCCCTTTTCGTATAAAAGTCCCTGTTCGCACAAATGGGCACTTTATCTGGTCTTGAATGGAGTTCGTCACAACTCACAACTAAACGTGGAGGAAAGAAAGTGGACGTATAGTGGAAATCCAGACATATAGACACTGGACAAACAGGTACCAATTTTTTTTTTTTTTTAAACTTTAATTGGGATAAGATTGCCCTCAAACTCTGTATCGTTTGTTTTAAATTTTGGACACATGCTCACGTGGGACCGTGGGGGGGGGGGGGGTTCGCATTTTTAGACATATTTGTGGTGAATTAATGTTCCAAATTACGCTGCCTCTCTCGCTCTGCCGCGCTCGCTGCGGCCAATTCATTACATCAAAGATGCTATTTTAATAGAGATGCCAACAAATCTTTATTTAATTATTATAAAGTATTATACGAAACTGGATTATGCAAAACGAGCAAATGATTTGAAATTTTGCGAAACAGGATTATACGAAACGGAAATATGTAACGCACGATTATGCGGAACGGGATTATGCGAAACACGATGTCACCCCTTCGTTGCATCCGGGAGTGCAGTGAACAGCAGTGTGCGACCATTTAGACACAAAAATTTCCCTCGATGCTACGACCAGGCGTTTTTTTCTGCTGGCGACATTTGTGTTAAATGTTTGGTCTTTCCTTTTATGTGATGAAATGATGCATGGAAAAAAATGTATAAGGTAAAAAAGGTCGGGGGGGGGGGGGAGGAAAGCAGAGGTCTGAGAAAACAGTTTGGAGAAAGTACGTCTGGAAAGAACGGTTCGTTGGGTAAAAAAAAAGTTCTGGAGTACGGCAGGGATTTCCACCGGAAAACGGCTATCCTAACTTTGTTTAGCCATTTTGTTGCTTTTTTGTGTGTTATTGTAGGTTCGATTAAATCAGGTAGGTCAACTGACAAATAAATAAATAAATAAAGGGTCAACCCCATTAACGCTTTGGAGCCAGAAGGGGTAAACCCATTAACACCAGTACATAAAAAGGGAAGTAAGTAAGATAAAACAGATAGAATCAAAGGACATGTGGAGCGGCAATTCCAGCCGCTGTAAAAAAGACTTAAGGCAAATTTTATTTAATAAAAATGGAAATCTGTCAACTGAACTCCCCTCAACAACCTCACTCGGCAAGGCATTCCATGCGCGGATAAACCTAATATAAAAGAAATTTTTGCAGCACTCAAAAAGTGCCTTGCGTAAGTTTTAGTAGGTTGTGCTGGTTTTTTAGAATTGTGTACCTACATTTTGTACTTATTTTTTAATGACCGACACATTTTTGGGCAGTTGCAGTGGTTTTAATTTTATTTGCGTTTTAAATGGGTGAATACAGTAGTAAGGTATCACGTGACTAAACAGGCAACCATACAGGCAAGCGCATTCGTGTAACTTTTCTGTTTTGAATTCGGTTCCGTTTAACCGATACGTCAAGCGTTAAACTCGTTCGTTTATGTTTTCTAAAATACTACGAAGGTTGTGTGCCGCAAGGGAAGTTGATTACTTTACATAAACGATACATATTCAATCACAAAGTGTTAAAAATCTGCTTAATAAATCCTCTTAAATGCAAGGTTTAAACGACTAAATAGTAGGCAGTCATAAGGTACGAGTAAAATAAAAGTGTTATTTAAATGGGTTCTAAATTTATCGTAAAATAACCACTGACCTTGTGAAACAAACCACATTTATCTGAAAATAATTATGTGAAACGTCTGGCACTCGAACCCAGGACCTTCTGCGTTACCAGCTAGCTGATCTAACCACTGGGCTACGGAGGCATGCTTCACAAACGAAATTAAACCACGACACGTTAAAATTAATGAACATGTGAAATTACTACAATGAGATAACTGTTTTAGTAGTCATTCTGTAAGCTACTCAGCAATTTAGTCGGTCTTTATTAGGCACTTCTCAATACGATGGTTTACCAGTCTGCCGAATGATTTAGATTTGGTAACTTCTTGCTATATACAGGTGTCTTAATAGCCTCCAGAATTAACATGGGAGCCGTCGGATTAGCTAGCTAGATACTAGTAACACAAATCAACGTTATTGAGGGCCTTTTTTCTCCATAAAAGACACGTTTCCACACTTTAATGTTAAGGATTTCTTCATTATTGCACCCAACACACCTGATTCTAATGGCTGCACGGGGAATTTACACCAGAGGCTGAAATCAGGCATAAGCTTGTTACAGTTCAAAGAAACATTCTGGTAGCATGGGCGCATAGGTAGACATTTACAGCTCAATAAACAAATCAATCAATCAACATTCTGCTAGTGAGCCGCCTTTACATCTGACAACAATAATATTAAGCTCTGACAACAATTAAATATCGTGATCTACTTGGCGGTGACACAACTCAACCCTTCCTCATAAAATAGTTTTCGTTTGCTACCGTAAGTTTTTAATACAGCTAGCCTAACTCCCAAAACTGCATGGTGTTATAACTAACCCAAAACAATAATGTAGTCCTCGAATTTAAGGTGTGGCACAGAATAGTGTGGACATGAACCTAAAAAGCCATGAACCTGAAACAAATTCAAATCATTGTTGACATTTTGGTTAAATCTATTTTTTCTACAGTCCCACTAATGGAATATTAAAGCCAAAAAAATAAAAACGGATCGTAAAACGGGATTTTTGGCTTTTCATCAGTTAATTTACGAAATCTTAATAATAGTATAATAATAAGAATATGATAATAAAACACTTTAACCATCATGAAAAAATGGTATGGACTATGGAAGCGCTATAAGCCAACTAATACCGTTCCAGAACAATTTAGAATTAATATTGTCGTTACAAGAACTGTAAAAGGGGATCTTTGTCATGGGCTAATTTAAAACTTCCCACTGAGACTACACCAACGGCAACATCAGGAAGCGAGTTCCAAGGTGCTATCACCCTCAATCCAAAAAACTTCGTCTACATTCAAGTCTCGATTTCTGGACTCGTAGCTTGAATGGATGACCACGAGTTGAATGGTAAGTATTGAATTCAAAAAGAGGTAAGTCCACCGAAAAAAGAACGTGAACTATCTTGTACGTAAGTACTAAGTCTGATTTCAACCTCCGGAGTTCAAGTGGCTGTAGACCTGCCCTCTGCAAACGATCTCCAGGGGAAAGATTCTGAAATCCCAACAGGCTACATGTGAAACTGCGTTGGACCAATTCCATAAGGTCTATGTCCTGCAGCAGATACGGCAACCAGGCCGGGGTTGCGTAATCCAAAAGCTATGTCACAAAGACTTTAAAAGCCCACACATAAACCGCTACATTTGCGCAAGTAAAACATCGTCTCACAAATCTTGTGCCTAGTCTCTCGCACAGTAGACACCTTCTTAACATAAAAAGCAAAATTGATTTATTATTCTTGGGTTGAAAGTTTGATTAGATATGGTATTGAAATATATGGATTTGCCGTTAACTGTCACATAAATAAACTGCAAAAATTGTAAAACCGAATCATAAATCTGCAAAGCCGAAATTTAAAATCTAAACAAATACACAGAAAAACAAAAAATACTCAAAATTAAACAACAAGAGATTTCGTTGTGGATCTGAAAAATTATTTTAATTGTGACCACAAATTAAGCTCAAATCAACAGAATAATTATTTAGGAAAACTACATATCGATATGAAGTGCCTTTTGCCAAGGATCAATATATTAAACGAACAAACAAATATAAAATTCCTACTATTCTTTAGTGAAATCCCTATTGAACTGCTCCGAATTGGTGGAATAAATGAAAAAAAAGTAAAGTATTAGGCTATTTCTTATTTAATCAAGGAATCGACTAATCACTGCCCATGTTGACCTGCAGACTTATTTTTTTTAATGAACATAATTATACATAAAAAGTAAACGTTGAATTAAACAGCTATTGATTCTTTAATATGTAAACTGTTACGTCGTGTTTATTTTTGTTTTGATACCACGTATGGATTTATGTTCATAGCAGTACTTGTCAACAAATATTGTGTTCAATATTACCATCCCATTTTTTTTTTATCACGCGCATTCTATTGCATTTGTTTTATACGGCACACACAAGTTAACCACGAACGCCGAGCCGTCGTAATAAACTACTTTTATAATTGCAGCCAAGAAATAAATAGATTCCATAAATGTGGGTCAAACTGATGTGATATCTCCAAAATAAAACTTTTTAAGGATTCTCGCCAAGCTCTTCGGCCATTTGAAGTCGTGATATCAAACACCAAGCTCTTTCGCTAAGTTAATTCCACCAACTAAGACTTCAACGTTAGATGAAATAAATGAAAATTGCTCCATAAGCAATTTTCAGATTTTATATTGAACCTTGAAACTATTGCTCGGTGGGATTAACTTGGCAAAATACCTTAATACCTTGATTTAAATAGGCCGGGGAGTAGGCAGGAATCCTTCACACGTTTTGTTTTGGAGATTTGCTGCAAAGCAATTTTACTGTCGGCAGCCTTTTTTTCACCAGAGAAAAAGGCATAACAAAGACACCCGTTGACCTATACACGATGCCTTCGACAAAAAAAAAAAAAAAAACAGGTGGGTTTGGGGTCGGGCGTCGGACGAACGTCTAACTGCAAAATCGTCTAATGGGATAATTGTCTAAAATCTGCCTAAAAAAAAAATCTAGAAAAGCATCTAAACGGAATATCGTATAACGGATAATTGTATAATGGATAAACGTCTAACTAGATTAACGTCTAACTGCGGTTTCTGATGTTATATGTATAGCCGTAGCGAGCGCGGGAGCGCGAGCGAGGCAGGGATATTAGACGATTTTCCATTATATGAATTTCCAGTTAGACGCTTTTCCATTATACGAATTTCCTGTTAGATGATATTCCGTTATACTGTTTTCCGTTATACGTTCTTCCAATTATGCGATTTTCCAGTTAGACGATTATCCCTCTCCCCGGTGGGGTACGAAAAAGGGAGGTGTAGAGGCGGACACGCCCACTGACCCCTAACTTGGGATAGGAGGTATGTAGACTTTTCGGCGTTTTAGTTGGCACGAAAGAAAAGAACGACGCTCACTTGTCTATGGCCCCAGGTTAACAATCAATTGACCTTTTGTTTTCATCAATGTGTCAATAAGATAAGAAAACAGCAGCGAAACAGTTTTCTCACTGGCGGAACTAAAAATGTATAACGGGATGGGGTAGCTGGTGAGATGTAAGGGATAATGGAAAATGAATCTGAATGCTAGCAAGACCAAAGTTTTATCAGTTTCTAGAAATAAAAATGTGGTTATTCCAAAGTACTCTATGGGTGGAGATGCTCTTCAGGTAGTGGATAAACTGTCTATCCTGGGAGTACAAATTACTAACAAGCTGAAATGGAATGACCATATTTTGAGTCTTTGTGCCGACGCAAATGCCAAAGTCCGGTTCATAAACCGTGTACTTCGTGGCACTCCACCACGCACCAGAGAATTAGTTTTTAATGCTTTGGTTAGATCTAAACTTGACTACTGCTGTGCAGTCTGGGACCCAGGTACTCAATTTTTAATTGATGCTCTTTAAGGCGTGCAGCGTCGTGCTACCCGAATGGTGTTTAATAAATTCACTTATGATGCCTGCGTGTCCGGCATGATGAACAATTTAGAATGGCAGCCTTTGTGTGTTCGCAGAAGGGACCGGCGACTTGGACTGTTACATAAGATTTTCCACAGGGACACAATTTTGAATCCTGTCGACTACCTTGTGTCCCCTGACTACATTGGGAGGCATGATCACGTTAAGAAAATCAGAAGATTTCAGTGCAGAACAAATGTTTTGGCCAGTTCTTTTTTTCTAAAAACTATCTGTGACTGGAATGATTTAACAAGTGACACTGTGCAAAATCAAACCTTTATTGCATTCAACAAGAGTTTGGTTGCTCAGCATACTGCAATACAGTGCAGCCACTCTGATACATAGTTGTATTGGAGTTGTTTGTTTTATTTTAGATGTCGTTCTAATGCCTTACGGTGCTACGACTATTTTAAATAAATAAAAAAATAAATAAATAAATAAAACATACATCATACATACAACATACAACAACAACATACAACAACATACAACAACATACATCAACATACAACTTATAACATACAACATACATCATTTTATCCCTAAGTCAAAGATTTCTTTGTTGGTGGAGGGGCAGGGAGTAGAAAGGCACTTGGTTATGGTAAAACTGCACTTTTGGATTTTCATATATTTATAACTGCTAAGAAAAAATAGATCCCATCAATTTGTGATATCTCCTCAAAACCCCCCCAAAAAAACTTGTTAAAGATTGACGCCGAGCTCTGCGGCCGTTTGAAGTCGTAACATCAAACTCTAAGCTCATTTCCACCGACTAAGACGTCAAACGTTATCAACGATAACAAACGATAACATCCAGAAAAAATGTATGGATGAGCATGGTGACCACTAGACACGTTGTGTCTTCACAGCACATATAGTTTGGCTGTTTTTAGCTGTTTGAGGATAAATAACAATGCGGTAGAAAAGGCTGAAACTTGTTTAATTGGGAGACTTTGGTCGCCTGACAACATAAAAGTCACTATTAACGACATAGCTTACCGTTTTCTTGTTCAAAAAACGAAGTGAATAACGCTGATATTTGCTTAATCAAGACACACGCTAGTGTGTCGCCCGCCAAGATTTACGTGTAACATCCAGATAAAATATATATATGAGCATGGCGACCACTACTCACGTA
>JAHWFP010087502.1:20122-37799 GCA_023313725.1 Lithobius niger
ACAGAAAAAGCGGAAACTTGTTTAATTGGGAGACTTTGGTGGCCTGAAAACATAAAAGTCACTGTTATAGCGACACAACTTAACGTTTTTTTTTTTAAAACGACTTGAATAACGTTGATATTTGCCTAAACTGGTTACTTGTAACGCTGTTTTTTGTATCCGAAAATAAATTGTTTCATGCGGTAAATAAAGCTGGTTCTTAGCTCATTTTACATGTATTGCTCTGGAAATGTACCCTTTTCATATGGTCTCCACTAATTGGTCAAGTGGATCAAAGGTTACGGACCTGTAAACGACCAAATTGAATGTTTTACATTGTTTTAAATTTTGTTTTTGTGCAACAATGTCAAACTGAACTATCAATAAATTCGTGCATTTGTAAGGAGATACTGCAATACTAAGAAATACGTATCCACCCCAAAACAAAACTTGTCATGGATTCCCGCCAAGCTTTTCGGCCGTGGGAAGTCGTGATATCAAACGCCAAGCTCTTTTCGCCAAGCAAATCCCACCGAGTAATAGTTCGAAGGAGCAATACAATATCTGAAAATTGCTTACAGCGCAATTTCCTTTTTTTTCATTTTACGTTTGAAGTATTAGTCGGTGGGATTAGCTTGGCGAAAGAGCTTGGCGTTTGATATCACGACTTCCCACGGCCGAAAAGCTTGGCGGGAATCCTTAACAAGTTTTGTTTTGGGGTAGATATCAGTAATTTTTGGTCCTAATTGGTGAAATCCATTTTTTTCTTAGTAATTATGAAATGAAAATGCCAATCTAGTTTTCTAGTCCATTTCTTTTTCTTCTTTTTTTTGGTTTCGTTAGATTTTCAGGACAGCAATCACCTTTTTTCATTCGATCAGCGTTTGCAGTATCTCCTTCCAAACGCACGAATTTCTTTAATTGTCAGCTTGGTATTGTTGCATAAAAACAATGTTTAAAACAATGTAAAACAATCAATTTAGACGTTTGGAGAACCTTAAACCCTTGACTACTTGACCAATTAGAAAGGTCCATATAAAAAGGGCACATCTCCAGAGCAATACCTGTAAAATAATCTAAGAACCTGGTTTATTCACCGCATGGAAGAATTTATTTTCGTGATACAAAAAAGCATTACCAGTAGTAATTAGGAGTAGATAGTAGTAATCCACCCAAAACCAAAACTGGTAGAAAAACCCAACTAGTTTCCAAAAACGATCGGCCTTTAAAGGTAGTGATTTCATTTCACCAGGGAAAGGCCGCCAAGGTTAATCCTATTAGCCAAGTTAATCGCACCTACTAATAGTTCGAAAGTTAAATGAAAACTAGAAGATTGCTACTAGCGGTAGCAATCTTCAAGTTTTCAACGTCCAAAGTATTATTCGGTGCGATTTACCTTTCTAATAGGATTAACCTTGGCGGCCTTTCCCTGGTGAAATGATATCACTGCCTTCAAAGGCCGATCGTTTTTGGAAAGTTGGCGGGTTTTTCTACCAGTTTTGGTTTTGGGTGGATATCACAAAGGACTGAACGTACATAAGGTTACACCGTCTGTTTAAGATGCTTCAAGACTTCGCACACACTGACTAACAATCGCTGATTTCGTTCGCTTCACTTACTCAATCAGCACATTCCCTTCACCTTCCCCTTAATTTTTTAAGATTTCGTTCACATTTAGTCATGCAGAAACCCCCGAAGGTCGTTGTTACTAAAACAGCAGAATGCGAAGCAATTTATTCTTGGGCTATTAACAAAAAAAACCATTGACTCGTGTATGCTCGTATTGTTGCGTAACCATTATCTAACGCGCGTCCCTTTATTCTTACGCGATTCCACGGCAACGTTAATGTTTCTTTAATTTGTCCTTCGTTACAGTTCAGTTTTTAGTTCGTCCAAGCTTTTACAATAAATTTAAGGACCAGTCTTGATTGTTCAAGCCATTGTTGCTTAAAATCTTTGGTTGCAACTTGGAAAAGAAACGAAATTTAAATTTGCCCATGTCGAATTTCAAAACCCTCCCACGCATTTGTCCTGAGCCCTACAACCCCCAAACAAACAAAAGGACCATCCTCAGATCACTATGCACCCGTGTGCAAAAATTCAGGTACGTAGGCCTTCTCAATTTTGCACTAGCCATGAGCAAAAAGTCTATGGGATTTAACATGGGAAAAATCTTATTAGCATAAAAACATAGTAACATAGTAACATAAAAACAACGTTACTGACGCATCTTTTTCTCTATGATTGGTGGACACTCATCCTTTAAATTTTAGTTTTTCTTAATCTCTGACCCTACCTCCTTACATTTTCCACAATTTAAAACATTTAAATTTATCCTCAACATGCCAAAATATGCAATCAATTGCTTACAGTTAACAGACACATGTCTGCTAGTGAGCCGCCTTTTTATGATTAACAATTAATTTTTAACAATCGGATGTCTACAATGGGATGAACTACTGTTACTTGGCGGCGACACACTAGCGTGTGTCTAGATCCACCTAAAACCAAAACTGGTGGAAAAACCCGCCAAGTTTCCAAAAACGATCGACCTTTGAAGGTAGTGATATCATTCCACCAGGGAAGGCCGTCAAGGTTAATCCTATTAGCCAGGTTAATCGCACCTTATAATAGTTCGAAAGTTAAATGAAAACTGGAAGATTGCTACTAGCGGTAGCAACTTCAAGTTTTCCTTTACGTCCAAAGTATTATTCGGTGCGATTAACTTGGCTAATAGGATTAACCTTGGCGGCCTTTCCCTGCTGGAATTATATCACTACCTTCAAAGGCCGATCGTTTTTGGAAACTTGGCGGGTTTTTGTACCAGTTTTGGTTTTGGGTGGATATCACAACTTTCATAGGACTATGAACGTACATAAGGTTACACCGTCTTTTTTAAGATGCTTCAATCCCATTTTTGCACACACTAACTAACAATAGCTGATTTCGTTCGCTTTGCTCACTCAATCAGCGCATACCCTTCAGTTGTTTTGTTTAGCCCTTCACCTTCATCTTAATTTTTCAAGATTTCGTTTACATTTAGTCATGCAGAAACCTCCCGAAGGGTGTTACTAAAACAACAGAATGCGAAGCAATTTATTTTTGGGTTTTAACAAAAAAACCATTAGCTCGTATATGATCGTGTTATTGCGTAACCATCATCTAACGTGCATCCCTTTATTTTTACGCAATTCACGGCAACGTTAATGTTTCTTTATTTTGTCCTTCGTTACAGTTCAGTTTTTAGTTCCTACAGGTTTTTACTATAAATCTAAGGCCCAGTCAAGCCATTGTTTCTTAAAATCTTTGGTTGCAACTTGCAAAAGAAACGAAACGAACGAAACGAAACGAAACGAACGGTTCACATGGTAGGTATCCTCAGTTCTGTTGTTCGCTCCACTCTCCCACCAGAGTTCGGTGCATCGAATGGCATTTTTACGGAGTGGTGGTTTTTGGTGTTTCGCCGAGTACTTTGGTGTCACTTGCGAACTTTGGTGTCTCTTGCGGCTGTGACGTGGTGGCTTGACAGTAGGGCGTGGTGTGTTGGTGCTGGACTAATGGTTAAATTTAGGATAGGTTAAGTTAGGTTAAGTTAGGTTAGGCATGAGTGTATGGCTTCACAGGCCGTGTAGTACTCAAATAAACAAATAAAATAAAAATAAAAAAGAAACGAAATTTAAATTAGCCCATGGCGAATTTCAAAACCCTTCCACGCATTTATCCTGACCCCTACAACCCCCAAACCAACAAAAGGACCATCTTTAGATCATTATGCATCCGTGTGCAAAAGTTCAGGTCCGCAGGCCTTCTCAATTTTGCTCTAGCCATGAGAAAAAAGTCTATGGGATTTAACATGGGAAAAATCTTAGCTACACAGCTAGCTAGACTGTAATATCCACCCAAAACCAAAACTGGTAGAAAAACCCGCCAAGTTTCCAAAAACGGTCAGCCTTTGAAGGTAGTGATATCATTCCACCAGGTTAATCCTATTAACCAAGTTAATCGCACCTACTAATAGTTTAAAAGTTAAATGAAAACTAGAAGATTGCTACTAGCGGTAGCAATCTTCCAAGTTTTCATTTAACGTCCAAAGTATTATTCGGTGCGATTAACTTAACTAATACTAGCGGTAGCAATCTTCCAAGTTTTCATTTAACGTGCAAAGTATTATTCGGTGCGATTAACTTAACTAATAGGATTAACCTTGGCGGCCTTTCCCTGGTGGAATGATATCACTACCTTCAAAGGCCGACCGTTTTGGAAACTTGGCGGGTTTTTCTACCAGTTTAGGTGGATATCACAACTTTCATACGAACGTGAACGTACATTTGAACGTACTTAAGGTTACACTGTCTGTTTAGGATGCTTCAATCTTATTTTTGCACACACTGACTAACAATCACTGATTTCATTCACTTCGCTCACTCAATCAGTGCATCCCCTTCAGTTGTTTTGTTTATCCCTGCAACTTCCCCTTAATTTGTTAAGATTTCGTTTACATTTAGTCATGCAGAAACCCCCGAAGGTCGCTGTTACTAAACCAGCAGAACGCGAAGCCTTTTTTTGGGGGGTTATTAACAAAAAAAACCATTAGCTCGTGTATGCTCGTATTGTTGCGTAACCATCATCTAACGTGCATCCCTTTATTCTTACGCAATCCACGGCAACGTTAATGTTTCTTTATTTTGTCCTTCGTTACAGTTCAGTTTTTAGTTCGTCCAGGCTTTTACACTAAATCTAAGGACCAGTCTTGATTGTTCAAGCCATTGTTGCTTAAAATCTTTGGTTGCAACTTGGAAAAGAAACGAAATTTAAATTCGCCGGTGGCAAATTTCAAAACCCTCCCAGGCATTTGTCCTAACCCCTACAACCCCCAAAACCAACAAAAGGACCATCCTCAGATCACCAAGCACCCGTGTGCAAAAATTCAGGTACGTAGGCCTTCGCAATTTTGCGCTAGCCATGACCAAAAAGTCTATGGGATTTAACATGGGAAAAATCTTATTAGCTAGTCAGCTAGCTAGCTAGCTAGACAGTAACATAAAAACAACGTTATTGACGCATCTTTTTCTCTATGATTGGTGGACACTCATCCTTTAAATTTTAGTTTTTCTTAATCTCTGACCCTTTCCCTTACATTTTCTACAATTTGAAACATTTCTGTCGCATTGGGATTTATCCTCAACATGCCAAAATATGCTTTCAATTGCTTACTGTTAATAGACACATGTCTGCTAGTGAGCCGCCTTTTTATCATTAACAATCAATTTTTAACAATCGGATGTCTACAATGGGATGATCTACTGTTACTTGGTGGCGACACACTAGCGTATGTTTAGATCCACCTAAAACCATAACTGGTGGAAAAACCCGCCAAGTTTCCAAAAACGATCGACCTTTGAAGGTAGTATCATTCCACCAGGGAAAGGCCACCAAGGTTAATCCTATTAGCCAGGTTAATCGCACCTACTAATAGTTCGAAAGTTAAATGAAAACTAGAAGATTGCTACTAGCGGTAGCAACTTCCAAGTTTTCCTTTATGTCCAAAGTATTATTCGGTGCGATTAACTTGGCTAATAGGATTAACGTTGGCGGCCTTTCCCTGCTGGAATTATATCACTACCTTCAAAGGCCGATCGTTGTTGGAAACTTGGCAGGTTTTTCTACCAGTTTTGGTTTTGGGTGGATATCACAACTTTCATTGGACTATGAACGTACATAAGGTTACACCGTCTGTTTAAAATGCTTCAATCCCATTTTTTGCACACACTAACTAACAATAGCTGATTTCGTTCGCTTTGCTCACTCAATCAGCGCATCCCCTTCAGTTGTTTTGTTTAGCCCTTTACCTTCCTCTTAATTTTTCAAGATTTCGTTTGCATTTAGTCATGCAGAAACCTCCGAAGGTCGCTGTTACTAAAACAGCAGAATGCGAAGCAACTTATTCTTGGGTTTTAACAAAAAAACCCATTAGCTCGTATATGATCGTATTGTTGTGTAACCATCATCTACATCATCATTCCGCCGGATTCAACATGGCTGCGGCCAGAGTCAAAAGGCTGTTGTTAGCACTAAAACACAGAGAAGTAGTGACTCAGAGGAATATTGATGGTGTGGTAGAAGAAGATGTGTATGAACTCGTCAAGAAGTTGGCTGTAGAAGAAGGGATCAGTGAGTTGGACTTGATGTTGTACGGGGTATCGTGTAAATCTGCGTTTGAGGGAAGTGAAAATTGGGCGATGGCAATGGAAACCTCAGAGTCTGCCGGCAACAATGGGAACAATGACAAGGACAACAAAGATAAGGACAAGGACAACAATACTCCCACTCCTAATTCCCAGATTGGTAAGGTTGAAAACGGTATTTACAAACGGAGTGTGTCTGATGTTGGTTCTGGCAACCACCAACCGTCCTACGCTGCTGCAGCTGGTTCTCAAGAAGGCTTGGGCCACGCGGGTGGTCGTCGAGATGGATATGAAATTGATCAGGCTTCGGATCGGGACCTGGAGTGGCTAAAGAAACTGTATCGTGGAAGTCTGGCCAATGTTCAGATGAGTCTTTCCCTGATTTTAATTGCCGATCAAAAAGGCAGGCCATTTTTTGTTAGTCATGTCAGAGACGCTTTGGGAGTTTTGGTCAACTTGAAGGACATCACCGGTATTAGTTCCCTCCGAGCCAATAACATTTTTCAAGTGGGCTTCAAGACGAGTGAAGCCAAAGCGAAAGTCAAGATGGCCGGAGACCTCTCTTTGAATGGCTTCAAGACCAGGGTATACGACCTCCATGAGCGTACACTTAGAATTCGTCTCCATTGGCTCCCGTTGGAAGTTACAGAAAGAGAGGTTGGTAGTGCGTTGGTTACAGGAAGAGAGGTTGGTTGGGCTACAGCACTGTGCTTCTGGTGTTAGGAGTATCACAATTAAGTTAAGAAGTAATGTCGTAATTGCGGACATCCCAGACATTATAGAGATCAAAGGTGTCCCAACCTTGCTGGCTGTAGCGGACAGGCCGCCCAGGTGCCTCCGCTGCTGCTGGCGAGGTCACGTGAGCAAATTCTGCGACAGTGTGTATTGTAAGGTGTGCAGAGGTTACTCTTTGTTTAATGCGCCGTGTCTTCATGTGCAGGAAACGCTGAGAGCTCAATCGAGGACCACTGTTCCCGGTGTGCCTTCCGTCCCAGTACTACCAGGTGTTCCCTCGACTTCCCCAGTTTCTCCACGTTTTCAGGGACCCTCCACATCCCATGCTGGTCAGCAGGAAGTGTCTGTGAGTGTTCTGGCTAGTGCTCCTGTGTATGCACCAGAGAGTGCACCTGTGTCTCAACACAAGGCTCCGGCAGGGGAAATAGTGGCGATGGAACAAGATGGTTGGAGAGTAGTGCGCCCGAAGAGGAGGAAGGACCACGGGAAATCAGGTAGCCCGGGGTGTTCGCCTCCGTCGAGTAAGATGGTGGTCTTGGAGAGAAATATATCGGTGGAGACTTCTGTTAGTGAACCTGTTGCCAATAGAAGTAATGGAAGTAGTGCTGTTGGAGCTGGTGGTTGTGGCAGTGCAAGTGATCAGGCTGCTAGTGAAAATGACGCCATTCCAACCGACAATTCTATGCTCCTCCTAGAGGTAGTAGATAGAGTGCAGGGGGTTAGTGTCCTGGAATCCCCAGTAATTGGAGGTGCGGGTATTGTTAGTGATGTGTGTGAAGTGGTTGGTGAGGGGGTTGCTGATGTGATGGTAGAAGCAGATTTGGTGACAAACACTGGTGCTGTTGATGGTGGTGTTGGTGATCCAGTATTTGACCTGCATACAGTTTTCATTTTTCAGGATGAAAATATGGGCTCCGAAGAGATAGGCTAAATTCAGGATTTGCTCTTGGAATATCAGGGGTGCGGGGTCTAAATTGGAGAGCATTTGGGAGCTGGGTGTAAGAGTGGATGTTCTTGGGCTGCTGGAGTCCAGGCTCCCTGTGGGTATTGCCCCCGTTGTTCAAGGCTATTTAGGGTTGGCTGGCCCAGGGACCTCGAGCGTCAGAGTACTTGTTAGGATGGGGGTGCCTTTTTCCATGTTTCCTCATTATGTTTGCCCTGGTATTGATGCTTGTATCTTTCGGGTATGGTGGGAAAACAAGTGGTTGACGGTCGGCTTTGTTCATGTTGTGGGTCAGGTTTCGGGGCAGAATTGGTATTCTTGGATTGAATCCCTCCCAAAGCCTCTGCTGTTGGGGGGAGACTTTAACGCCCATCACTGGCTGTGGGGTAGTGGTCGCTGTGATGCTAGAGGCACACTGATAGCGAATTCTTTGGATAGCCTTAGTTTAGAGGTAATTCAGGACGGTACTCCAACTTTTGTCAGGATGTATAATGGAATAATTCACGAGTCTGTACTGGATTTCTTTTTGTGCTCCTCAGAAGTTGGGCACAGGTTTGCGTTTGAGGTCTCCCAGGACCTGAGAGAGAGTGATCGCTTCCCTATTGCTCTCTCTCAGGTGTATGCGAATGGAGGCTTTTGCACCCTGCATGGTAGAGTGAGTTTGCAGCGTCCGGTTGTTGGCTCAGGACAGTTTGGCTCTTGGTTGACACGCTGGGTCCCAAAAAGGGATCTGAGACATGTCTCTAAACTTGGGGGTTCGAATAGGCTTCCACCCCCTTGGTGGACGCCTCTCTGCTCTTTCGCGGTCCGGGACCGTAGGCGTGCTTGGCAGCGGTTTCGTCGGAACCCAACTGGCTTGCGTTGGTATGAATTCGTTGGCGTCTCTGCTGAGTCGAGATTCATTCTTCGCAAAGAAAAGGAGAGTTATGGGGAGCGCCTGTGCGCGAAGGTGTCTAGTGGACTCCCTCTATCTAAGGTTTGGGCTCTTGTTAGGCCCAATGATACTCGATCAGTGATCTCCTGGGTTTTAGATGAAACTGGTCAGGTTCTTCGTGGAGTGGCCATGGCGGAGGCGTTTAATCGGAACTTCTTCCAGGTCTTTGATGCTCCTAAGGGTCGGCCGCCACCGGAGGTCGTATGGCATGACTCGGTAGGCAATGAGGGGCCTCTCACACTGTTGGAGCTGAACTCAGCTCTAGATAAATGCAGTATTGAGGGGGCTCCTGGCATTGACGGTGTCACCTATAGCCAGTTGCGTCGGCTCCCTCAGTCAGGCCGAGTGGATCTTTTGGGTCTGTTCCAGGGAGTCTTGGATGGGAGTGTCTTGCCCCCCTCCTGGCTTTTCGCCATCCTTTCCCCGGTACTCGGCCGTGGCAAGCCTCGCACGAGTGTCACTAGTTATCGGCCGATTGCTCTTTTGTCCTGTCTCAGGAAACATTTTGAGAGGATGTTGAACCTCCGTCTCGTCCGGGTGCTTGAGAACTCTGCTCTTTTGTTTGAAGCGCAGTTCGGATTTCGGAGGTGCAGAAGCGCTCAGGATGCCGTGCTTTACCTAGAGTCTGGTATCAGAGAAGCTTGGGTCAGGGGAGAATTTGCGGTGGTAGTCTTTTTGGACATAAAAGCAGCATATGATATGGTTTACGTGGACTGGGTTGGTTATGCGCTGCACGAGTTTGGGGTTAGTAGTAAATTGGCCTCTGCTATACTCGCTCTCTTAGGTCGTCGCCACTTCGCGACTAGAGTAGGGGGTTTCTGGTCGAGTGTAAGTTCCACTAGTCGGGGCCTCCCGCAAGGGAGTTGCCTAAGCCCTACGCTGTTTGCAGTGGCCATGAACAGTGTGCTTCGGACCTTGAGTGCCATGGTAAATTTAGTAGCCTATGCGGATGATGTGGCGATTTGGCTTACCGGTAAGGATGTCCCTCACCTCCTTGGATTGCTTGAATGTGCCATAGCGGAGGGGGCAGCTCTTCTGGCCACTAGGGGATTATCATTGTCGGCACCAAAAACGGAGCTTATGATTTTTTCCAGGGGTCCACTCATTGCTGGCTCCCTGAAGGTCGGTAGTGCTGTGGTACAAGCGAGTGCGTCCATGAGGTACCTCGGATTTCGCCTTGACCCCCGCCTAACGTGGCTGGGGGATGCTGTGGCAGTTCGGGAGACCATTGCTAGTCGTGAGAGGGTCTTGAGATCCATTGCTGGTAACCGGCTTGTAGTGCGTAGAGCGGCAGTCCCTGCGTTGTATCGTTCTTACGTCCGCTCTTGTGCTGATTTCCATCTGCAGCTTTTGGCGGGCTCTAAGCGGGCGATCGGGAGTGTTCAGGTTGCTCTGAATAGGAGTCTGCGTGTGGTTACCGGTTGTTTGCCCTCCACTCCGGTTGCTGCACTCCATATCGAGGCGGGTGAGCGCCCAGCGCATATTCGTGCGCAGGAGCTCCTGTTGGCAGTGTGCCTGAGGGCGGTTGCTCGAGGTGACAAGGATCCCTCGGGGAAGATATTTCGGGATTACACTACGGTGGGCCCCCTGGCGCGGGAGCAGCTTGGGAACCTGGGTCGGGGAGCGTCGCTGCCCCTGGAGTCTGGGCTTGCAGCGATCCCAGTGCTTTGCAGAGGGTGGCCACACAGCCCATGGCTGTGGTGTCAGGCTGTTCGCAATTGTTGTTTAGTTGGGGATGGGTTAGTGGTTAGGCAGGGTGGAGACATCTGCTGTGATGCTTCTTTTCGGAGGGAGGGCTGGAAGGGGGGAGTTGGAGTCTTTCTAGAGGACCTGCGCCTAGCGTTCAGTTTCTCTGTTCCTTTCCTGCCCTCGGTGTTGTCGGCGAGTTAGCTGCTATTAGCATCGCCATTGATGTTGGCCTCGACATGCAGCTTCCGGGGTTCAGGGTATTGTCCGATTCGGCGTCTAGTGTAGGTTGTATTCAGCGTGCTCCTTCTAATTTGGAGGAGTCACACCCAATTGTGGTGGAGATTGGTTGGAAGCTCTTTGGCGCCTTGCAGTCTGGGGTTGTGGTGGAAGTTCGGTGGGTCCGTGAACACTCCGGACATTTCGGGAATGAGGTGGCAGATGGTTTGGCTCGTAGCGGATGTTTGTCCGGGGTAAACCCAATTTCGCTACCTGTTATCCCCTGTGACCTTCGTCCTGTTCTGATTGCTCGGGCCTCTGAGGCGTGGCAATTGGAATGGAAGGGGGGTGGCATCGGGAGAGGACTGTTTCATTTGCATCCATTAGTGTCTGACCCTGTGAACCTGGCTTCTTTGTCCAGGCGTGACGCGGGCGTGCTGTCGCGGCTGCGCACTGGACATGTGTTGCTCAATTCCTATGAGCATAAATTGGGATGGAGGGCTTCTTCTCGTTGCGCGTGTAATTCTGGAGACGAGACAGTAGAGCACTTTCTACTCCATTGTCCTCTTTGGGCTGCTTTCCGGCGGTTGCCACTAAGCCAGCCTGGTGTGGATTTGCTTGGTATCATTGGTGTTCGTCCATTTAATGTTGGGGCCTCCCGCACCCTTAGAGCTACCTTGCAGTTCTGCTGCAGCACGGGGAAACGTCTTTAGTCTGTCTCAATCGGAGCTAGTGCCGTCCGTGGCGTGGTGGGGCCGTACGGTTTAAGGTTTAGGTTAGGGCTTTCGTTTTGAGTGTGTGACAATCTATATTTAAATCCAAGTTAATTAAGGACCGCTATGTTCACATTGTCAACCTATTTGTCGGGAGTTGTTGTTTAATTTTGTTAAGCTTCTAGATTGAGTATTCAAAATTCGGCACTTTGGTGTCTGTTGGAATTTTCGCTGTCTTCTGTGACTAATTGTTGATTGTGGCCAGTGGGTGTTGTGATTTGTTAGATCTAAGGTTTTAGTTTTAAGGTATAGAATTGAGTGCATGACTCCCAGGTCTGTAGTACTCAGGTAAATAAATAAATTCAAAAAATTCAAATTCTAACGTGCATCCCTTTAATTTTACGCAATTCACGGCAACGTTAATGTTTCTTTATTTTGTCCTTCGTTACAGTTCAGTTTTTAGTTCCTACAGACTTTTACAATAAATCTAAGGCCCAGTCTTGATTGTTCAAGCCATTGTTGCTTAAAATCTTTGGTTGCAACTTGCAAAAGAAATGAAATTTAAATTAGCCCATTACGAATTTCAAAACCCTTCCACGCATTTGTCCTGACCCCTACAACCCCCAAACCAACAAAAGGACCATCCTCAGATCATTATGCATCCGTGTGCAAAAGTTCAGGTCCGTAGGCGTTCTCAATTTTGCGCTAGCCATGAGCAAAAAGTCTATGGGATTTAACATGGGAAAAATCTTAGCTAGACAGCTAGCTAGACAGTAATATCCAGCCAAAACCAAGTCTGGTAGAAAAACCCGCCAAGTTTCCAAAAACGGTCGGCCTCTGAAGGTAGTGTTATCATTCCACCAGAGAAAGGCCGCCAAGGTTAATCCTATTAGCCAAGTTAATCGCACCTATTAATAGTTCAAAAGTTAAATGAAAACTTGAAGATTGCTACTAGCAGTAGCAATCTTCAAGTTTTCATTTAACGTTTAAAGAATTATTCGGTGCGATTAACTTAACTAATAGGATTAACCTTGGCGGCCTTTCCCTGGTGGAATGACATCACTACCTTCAAAGGCCGACCGTTTTTGGAAACTTGGCGGGTTTTTCTACCAGTTTAGGGTTTGGGTGGATATCACAACTTTCATACGACTGTGAACGTACATTTGAACGTACTTAAGGTTACACTGTCTGTTTAGGATGCTTTAATCTCATTTTTTGCACACACTGACTAACAATCGCTGATTTCATTCACTTCGCTCACTCAATCAGCTCATCCCCTTCAGTTGTTTTGTTTATCCCTGCAACTTCCCCTTAATTTGCCAAGATTTCGTTCACATTTAGTCATGCAGAAACCCCCGAAGGTCGCTGTTACTAAATCAGCAGAACGCGAAGCCTTTTTTGGGGGGTTATTAACAAAAAAAAAACCATTAGCTCGTGTATGCTCGTATTGTTGCGTAACCATCATCTAACGTGCATCCCTTTATTCTTACGCAATCCACGGCAACGTTAATGTTTCTTTATTTTGTCCTTCGTTACAGTTCAGTTTTTAGTTCGTCCAGGCTTTTACACTAAATCTAAGGACCAGTCTTGATTGTTCAAGCCATTGTTGCTTAAAATCTTTGGTTGCAACTTGGAAAAGAAACGAAATTTAAATACGCCGGTTGCAAATTTCAAAACCCTCCCACGCATTTGCCCTAACCCCTACAATCCCGAAACCAACAAAAGGACCATCCTCAGATCACCAAGCATCCGTGTGCAAAAATTCAGGTACGTAGGCCTTCGCAATTTTGCGCTAGCCATGAGCAAAAAGTCTATGGGATTTAACATGGGAAAAATCTTATTAGCTAGTCAGCTAGCTAGCTAGTAGACAGTAACATAAAAACAACGTTATTGACGCATCTTTTTCTGTATGATTGGTGGACACTCATCCTTTAAATTTTAGTTTTTCTTAATCTCTGACCCTTCCCTTTACATTTTCCACAATTTGAAACATTTCTGTCGCATTGGGATTTATCCTCAACATGCCAAAATATGCTTTCAATTGCTTACTGTTAATAGACACATGTCTGCTAGTGAGCCGCCTTTTTATCATTAACAATCAATTTTTAACAATCGGATGTCTACAATGGGATGATCTACTGTTACTTGGCGGCGACACACTAGCGTGTGTCTAGATAAAAACAACGTTATTGACGCATCTTTTTTTCTATGATTGGTTCACACTCAGCCTTTAAATTTTAGTTTTTCTTAATCTCTGACCCTTCCCCTTACATTTTCCACTATTTGAAACATTTCTGTCGCATTGGGATTTATCCTTAACATGCCAAAATATGCTTTCAATTGCTTACTGTTAGTAGACACATGTCTGCTCTTGAGCTGTTTCTTGTTTCTTTAATTAGAGTCTAAAAGGCCTCAAAGCCGTACACTCTTTATTAAGTTAAACCTAAACGTAAACCTAACTTAACCTAATCATACACCATCACTAACACAACCTCACTGGCCTCAATATGGATCAAGCTGCCTTGAGCTGCCTTTTTATCATTAACAATCAATTTTTAACAATCGGATGGTCTACAATGCGGTGATCTACTTGGCGGCGACACACTAGCGTGTGTCTAGATTAGGCAAATATCAACGTTATAAAGGTCGTTTTTTCAACAAGAAAACATTAAGCAATGGGTCTAACAGTGACTTTTATGTTGTCAGGCGACTAAAGTCTCCCGATCAAACAAGTTTCAGCTTTTTCTGTCGCATCGTCATTTATCCCCAGATGGCTGAAAACAACCAAACTACCTTTGCTGTAAAGACACAACGTGTCTAGTGGTCGCCATGCTCATATATACATATTATTTTGATGTTATCGTTTGATCTTGGCGGGCGATACACTAGCGTGTGTCTTAATCATATGAAAAAAAAAGTGACTGCTGTGCTCAAAATGTAACGAAAGCCAACAAAAAAATCAAAAAAAAGAAATGGACTAGAAAACAAGATTGGTGTTTCAGAATGGATATCAGCAATTTAGATCAAAAAAATCTGGTATCTACCCCAAAACAAAACTTGTTAAGGATTCCCGCCAAGCTTTTCGGCCGTGTGAAGTCATGATATCAAACGCCAATCTCTTTCGCCAAGCTAATCCCACCGACTAAGACTTCAAATGTTAAATGAAATCCACCCAATACCAAAACTGGTATAAGAGAAGGCGCCAAGTTTACAAAATGGGTCGGCCTTTCAAAGTAGTGATATCATTCAACCAGGGAAAGGCCGCCAAGGTTATTCCTATTAGCCAAGTTAATCGCAGTACTAATAATTCGAAGGTAAATGAAAACTAGAATATTGCTACTAGCGGTAGCAATCTTCAAGTTTTCATTTAACGTCGAAGTATTATTCGGTGCGATTAACTTGGCTAACAGGAGTAACCTTGGCTAATAAGATTAACCTTGGCGGCCTTTCCCTGGTTGAATGATATCACTACTTTGAAAGGCCGACCCTTTTTGTAAACTTGGCCGCTTCTCTTATATCAGTTTTGGTTTTGGGTGGATATCACAACTTTCATAGGCCTGTGAATGTACTAAAAATCCCACGGTGTAATTGTCACCTTTATCTTTTTTTGTCTGGAGGAATTTTATATCTATGAATTTTCTCATTCATAATTTTTACATTTGCTATTGTCATTCCGAATAAAGTAATAACAAGCATAAGAGTATGGTAATTGCAAGGACCTAATAAGTTCCAATGGTATAAAAGATACCATGTGTCTTATTGATCCAGTAATGAGAAATTTATTCCGGTCGTAGGGCAGATAACTCATTTTGAATTCGCGTACCGAAAAAAAAAAACGATTTGGATTTGATGGGAAAAAAAACGAACAAACATTTGCACCCCACCTGTGCATTTTGTTTCCTAATCTTCTTTCCAGCAAAATTGTCTCTTTTATCGTCGTGGGGCAGATAATTCAGTTTGGATTCGTGTACCATAACAAAAAACCGACCAAACCTTTGCAATAAACGATACTCCTCTCTTAGTGAACCATTCCATTCCATTCTGAATTTTAATTTAGGCTGCGGCCTACTGCCATGCACCCCATAAAAAACCATTCCACCACCTGTTTGCAACCACGTGTTTGTAACCACTTATTTGCAACAACAATGAATTCTGACAATTAGGTAATGAAACGATAAGCGTTTAACACTTAAGCAGGTTATAATCTACTGTTGGATGACAATACAAACAATGGTTACAACAATAATTTTGCACTTACGAGCCACTTCGGGGCCATGTGCTTCTAGCTGCAACCCCCATTTTAGAAAAAGGCACTTCCCCATATGACGCTTTACCTGTCTGCCAAAATTTAGATCTGGCTACTTTCCCTATTCAGCTGTAGACGTGTCGTTATACCCTATGAGAATTAACATGGGAGCCTGCAGACTACATACTAGTTACTAGTTACTAGTAACACAAATCAACGTTATTGAGGACTCTTTCTCTCCATGAAAGACACGTTCCCCCATTTTCGTGTTGACGTTTTCATCATTATTGCACCCAACACACCTGATTCAAACGATTTGCAAAGATTTCTACCGTATAGGGAATTTACACCAGTATGCTGAAATGAGGTATAAGTTGGTTTCATTTTAAAAGACACAGTCTGCTAGTGTAGACCGCCAATCATTTTATCAACAATCATTTTTAAACAATTGGATGTGTACAATCGGATGATCTACTATTACTTGGCGGTGACACACTAGCGTGTGTCTAAATAATTGAAAATTGCGCAGTAAGCAATTTTCATATATCTAGACACACGCTAGTGTGTCGCCGCCAAGTAGACGTTTTATTGTTGTTGGAGCTTAATTGTTAGAGCGTAATTGTTAGAGTGTAATTGTTGTCAGACGGCGGCTCACTAGGCTGTCTGCGGCCTTGCAGTGCTGGAAACACCGGTTCTCGTCAGATCACCGAAGTTAAGCAGCATTGGCCCCGATTGGTACTTGGGTGGGTGACCTCCTGAGAATCCATTCCGGGTGTTGCAGATATAGGGCCTTAGGGCTTCGTCGGACAGATGACCGGGTGCGGTTAACGCTCGCTAAAACCCTTTGACCCTCACTAGCTGACTGTGTCTTTGACTGAAACCAACTTATACTTGATTTCAGCATACTGGTGTGAATTCCCCATGTGGTAGAAATCTTTGCAAATCGTTTGAATCAGGTGTCTTGGGTCCAGCAACAAAGAAAAACTCAACACGAAAATGTGGGAACGTGTCCTTCATGGAGAGAAAGTGTCCTCAATAACGTTGATTTGTGTTACTGGTGACTAGTGACTAGTGACTAGTAACTAGTCCGCAGGCTCCCATGTTAATTCTCATATGGTATAACGACACTTCTACAGCTCATTAGAGAAAGTTGCCAGATATAAATTTCGGCAGACAGGTAAAGCGTCATATGGGGAAGTGCCTTTTTCTAAAATGGGGGTTACAGCTAGAAGCTAAAAGGTCCTCTGAAGTGGCTCGTAAGTGCAAAAGTATTGTTGTAACCGTTGTTTGTATTGTCATCCAACAGTAGATTATAACATGCTTAAGTGTTGCACGCTTATCGTTTCGGTACCTAATTGCCAGAATTCATTGTTGTTGCAAATAGGTGGTTCACGCATGGCATCAGGCTAGGGCCTCAATAAACATATAAATGGAAATGGTTAAATGGTTCACGAAGAGACGGAGTATCTTTTATTGCAAAGGTTTGGTCGATTTTTCCCCCACTAAATACAAATCGTTTTTTTTTTTACGGTACGCGAATTCAAAATGAATTAGATGCCCCAAGACCCGAATAAATTTCTCATTAATGGTTCAATAAGACACAGGTTATCTTTTATTTCATAGGAATTGATAAGGTCCTTGCACTTATCATACTGTTACGCTAGTTATTAATTTATTTGGAATGACATTAGCAAATGTAAAAATTATGAATGAGAACATTCATACAATAATACACCTCCAGACAAACAAGGTAGGGGTGACAATTACACCATGGAATTTTTTGTACATTGACAGGCCTATGAAAGTCGTGATATCCACCCAAAACCAAAACTGGTAACAGAAGCCGCCAAGTTTACAAAAAAAGTTGGCGTTTCAAAGTAGTGATATCATACAACCAGGGAAAGGCCGCCAAGGTTAATCCTATTAGCCAAGTTAATCGCACCGAATAATACTTTGGACGTTAAATGAAAACTTGAAGATTGCTACTGCTAGTAGCAATCTTCTAGTTTTCATTTAACCTTCGAACTATTAATAGGT
>JAHWFP010087509.1:0-10139 GCA_023313725.1 Lithobius niger
TGTAAGACGGACAAGTGAACACCAGCTATCACAAGTAGACTGCCAAAAATAAAGGTGTTAGATAAACTAGTAAAGGTGTCGAACCGGTGTCAATAAAAATGGCACTGGAACTGCTTAAGAAAAGCCATGAAAAAAAAATTGTTTGGTTTACGGGCGGAGTCCCAAATTAAAACACCAGGCAATCAGGGTTTTTTTTTAATTTTTTTATTTTATTTTGACAGGCTAAAAAGGTCATTTTTGGCAAGATTTTCAACGCCATTTTAAACACAAAAGTTACAAAACGTAGCCTATTATAAGAATAAGTCCCAATACGCAGGTTTCTCGCTTGGGTTTTCTTAGGCTAATAAAAATATAAGCAGTCTCTGTTTAGAGATTCCTTCTTGCAAATAATAGGCACTTGGCTATCAAATGCTATTAAGGTTCATTTACAATGAATTTCAAGGGGATTGGTTCTTCGTTATAACAAAATTCTTTAAAAACATATAACGAGTTTCCGAAATTCTCAAAAAAAAAAATCGCTAGAAGAAAATGGCCTAAAACTTAACCTTTTAAGCAGTATGAACATCTATATACCTCCAAAAAAAATCATCCCCAACTCAGTAACGACGTAGAAGCTTTGAAGGTAAACTGCGAGGCGAAAAACGTAAATTTTGGCCAAAATAATTATCAAAATCAGAAAAGCTGTATTTCGCTATCTGGCATGTTGTGCATCGATTTTTGTAAAAAAAAAAAAAACGTTGTTACCGATGTCTATAATTTTATAAAAAGCACTTTAGTTGAGTGTAGACTTAATAAAATTGCAAAATTTCGTTCTCATTCTTTTTTTCCGAAGTTAGAAAGCAGAAACTTGGTTATTTTTTATAAGCGGTAGTATTGGTTGCAACGGTTAAACGTGTATCCGATAACCGTGGCAAGTTAGGTTAAACGGGTTTTAATTTCCGTGTTAGTGTAAACTTAATCTATTTATAGACCACCACGGTATTGATGGCCACGCAGCACGACTTAGTTAAAACTTAACTTTCACTGCTCTTCTCCCTTCCTCCCCCATCATAAGTGGACAAATTCCTAAAGTAGACTCGTCTAAGCAACCCTGAGTATTTCGCGCACATGCATTCAACTGAACCGTCAATCACGATCACAATTGGATCGTCAGTCGTCAAAGCTACGTTTTTCTTTCACCACATACGCCAAATAAACGTAATATTTTTCCTACAATGCCACCTTAAGAAAGCTGCTGATACTGTCAATGTGTGGCACAGTTTTAAAATATGCAGGCATATCAATTGGATCCATGAAAAATAATCTTGCAGGAAAATATGGTCCTACAACGCTGGCCGGTGAACAATCTACTATCGGATCCTTCTTTAATCTAAAATATACGGATCCAGCACTTGCCAAGAAAATCAAAACACTTTGTTGTGACCAATTAAACCTACGATAGATAGCTTAAGGGGCAATTACATCCATTTTGACATGCATGTTTGACTTTGGATCACTTACACAATAACTAAACACAAGAATTGCGGTAAGAATGCGTTACTAACGTCCGATATAACAATTTAATTACTGCACCACCAAACACGACACGGAGGTCGCCATTGTTTTGCTGGAACGCGCAGAAATTAATGCCGACAGGCGGATCTCTTCGATTTCGACACGCAGCGATTGAGATAGCTGCATTGACTGTGAGGAGCTCAAGCGTTTGACGGCCTTAGCTGCCCACAAACCGAGCGTAACCGAGCGTTTTAAAAAGAGGTTAAACGTTTAATGAAATAACCGGTAATTGCGACCACTAAGCGGTAGCGGCCGAACCATTTACCTGGCCGCCGCCATCATGGATTCATTGGAAAGCTGGATTTTCCCTCTATCCAGGCCTCTCAACCTATTTTCTCGATGGCATTTGACATTGGCCAATCAGGCGTATTCTAGTAGGCCATTTCTGGCTGTTTCAAGCTAACTTTCCAGAGCATTTGAAGATCGCGTTCCCTCATTGGCCGGTTGGCACCACGTGACTGGTTTGGCGCGCTCTCATTGGCTGATGCACGATTTCAACAAGGACGCCGCTGCTCTCTTCACATTTCAGATACGCGCAGTTCAGCTCCTAATAGAAACGGAAGCGTTTTAAGGGAACGATCGTTGTAGAATTAAAAAAAAATTAACGCGAATTAATGGATTTTGAGAGTTAACTCTGGTAAGCATTAATAATTTAATGGCAGACATAATAATCAGAATACGTGCTCGATGAAAATACTATTGAAAGACTTAACGCTGTGGATAAGAGTTAGGCCTATTTGCCAGTGACGGAAAAAAAAGGTTTGACCCACACGCGCCTGTAAACCAAACAATTAACTTTGCGTGGCCTAAAGCTTAAAATTCTTGAGAGATTGGTTCCTTATTGCTTTTATGGCCACCCAATTCAACCCCACCAAAAGAATTTTACAGTTTTGTGTGTTTGTTACAATGATAACTTTTATTGTCTGTAAAGGATGATGTTAGTTTGAAAGGATATATGAAACACAGACAAGCTGCTCTTGCGCCAGCACCTATGACATTTGCAGAAGAGGAACTTCAAATGATTAAGAAAACGCAGGTTAGTCAACTTTACAACTGGGGGTGGATTTTCTTGTACTAGCGCTGCAACAAGTGCAAAAAGGACAAGAGCCTAGGAAAATAGAAGTATTGCATCCTGTTATATGATCTCGTGTTTTTTTTCCAGCCGTTAGGGGCGGAAGTTTTTATGGTTGATCAACTCTTGTTAACAAAGCCACGAGGTAATCTTGATAATTACTTCGGTGCCAGGCCCAGGTGTTATGGCAACTATGGACTATAGCGCTAGCACAGTTGGCGTTTTACCCTTTGCACACTAGACCATAGAAATTCTCGTGCAGGGCAAAATTGGCATCAGAACTAAACCTGAGAATGTCTCGTTTGAAACTTCCTTTTCATTTGGATCAGGACTGTTAATGTCTTTTTACCTCTTGAGAAAGGAATGGAATAGAGACTTATTGTATGTGTTAGTGATGTGTAGTAGCTGAGTTTTTGAAAAACCGATAGGTTCATTTTACTTTTGGCTAATTGAAATTACCTATGAAAATGAATGCTTCCTCAACTTGTGCACCCAAAGTAGAGGTGAATTTTAAGTGGATATTATTTATGGATAATCTTTCCACAATCTTCCGCCTTCGTCAGGCCAGGCACGCATCAAAAGCAACTGAACTAGAGTTAAATGATCGCCATTTTCGAAAATCCCGCTGCAGATGGTGACACTCTTTTTGGTGTTTTGTTGTCGGGGCATTTGGAGTGTTTTTCTCCAAAGCTTGGAAAGGCCTAGAGTGAGTACCGGTTTAAAAAGCATTACAATGCCATGGTGTGCAGGCTCGTGTACGTTCGTGGGTGGTATGTGTTAGCTTCCCTGAAATGTTAAATGGCAAGACACTCAAGAATCTGAGAGGGGGTCCCAGATGGAGTTGGACTTGGTAACACTGAGCGTTTTCCCAGTCAATGACGTGTGTCGAGCTTAGAGAATGTGTAACTAATCACTCCGTTTATTTTGTCAGTTGAACAATAGAAACGTTAGTATTGTGGTGTTCTGCAATGCATTAGCAAATTCGTCTTTGCTTCTCTCCAATTTATAGAGATTCACAGTTCCTGCATGGGATGGCGAACGCAATGGCTCGCCATGTTGGCAGTTGCAGGGGGGGGGGGGGGGGAAGTGAGTTACAGGAAGTGTGCGGCTGGGCAGGTTGTGTGGCCACTTAAGGGGTAGATCGGCTGAATTGGGTTTCTGACCGAGTGAAGTACCGATGTTTTCAAGCTCCGAAAATGCCAGCGCTCTCATCTTACTGCTCGTCTTGACCATGGCTGACTCCACGTCTCGAGCAAATATCAAGTTAACTATTGCTATCGACTGCTGCTCGTCTTACTCGTGGCTAATTCCCTAGTTTTGAATGAAGATCCAAGACGGAAGCCGTTTGCACCTCTTGCTCCCACACTGCTGCTCATCTCATGCGTGGCTAAAATACACGCTTGAGTGAAGAGTCAAGTTGGAAGCCATCTGCACTTCGTACTGCTTGTTTCGTCCATGGCTGATCCCACATCCCAAGTGGAAATCAAGTCACCAGCTGCTATCCAAACTGCTGCTCGTCTCAGCGTGACAAAAAAAAAAACCAATATTCTGAATGTCGAGTCAGGTCGGAAGACGTCTCGTTCTCTTGCTGCTGGTTTGTCCGTGACTGACCCCACGTTTCGAACCAAAATCAAGTCTGCAGTTGCTGTTCACACTGATGCCCGTCTCATTCGTGGTTAAAACTCACGTTTTGAGGTAAGAATCACGTCAGAAACCATCGAGCATTGCGTGCTGCTTGTCTCATCCATGACCGCCCCACGTCTCGAGTGGAAATCAAGACAACAATTGCTGCTCACACTGGTGCTAGTCTCATTCGTGGCTAAAACCCACGTTTTGAGGGAAAAACCAAGTCAGAAACGACCGTGACCATTTCAAGCCTCGTGTAAATCAAGACAACAATAGCCGTCCACACTGATGCTTGCCTCATCCAAGACAAATCGTCATTTTTTACTCCCAAATTCCGCCTCACTCCATACAAGCAGACTACGCCACAGCCTTGGCTTCGATAAGGAATGAAGGTGGGACCAGTCAAGACTGCTTTACAACTTAACTTCCGAGATTCTCGACCTCTGCATCTCGTACATTACTTTGCTTCCCCTCCATTTCAGGGAACAAGAATGTGTTCGCGAACTCCCTCTCCCGTCGTTTATCCCCTACAGGGGAATGATGCCTCATGAAGTCCATCTGCGAATACCTCTTTACAAAATGGGGTACTCCAATGATCAACCTGACTTCCCCGTTACATCAGCCCAATTCCGTACAACCAAGCAATGGCAGTCGACACCCTGACAAACCCATGGCACAACCTCTACGCATACCTGTTTCCACCATTCAATTCCCTTCCACAAATACTTCGGAAAGACGAAGAAAGTCAAAGCCTCTTCCTTCTAACAGCTCCCCTCTGGCCATCGGCATCATGATTTCCACACCTACTATCCTTCCTTGTCAACGCTCCAAGCCTCCACGCATGGCTACTACCATTAAACTCCTCAAGAAGGCTGGAATTCATCAAGATGATGCAACCCGAATCGCTTAAAAAGCCTTCAGAGAATCAGCAAACAGGATATATGACAGCCACTGTTCCAAATGGTTTCATTGGTATTTCACAAGGAAAATCAATCCAATCAAGCCCTCTCAACCCGAATTTTTAAAATTTCTCACCGACCTTTTCGATATCGACAAACTCAAAGGCTCAGCTCTAAACTCGGTATTCAAGACAACAGACAAGACCAACCTTCTCAATGATTACCGATTTTCTACTCTTCTCCGTTCCTCCGAAAATGACCGCCCAATAACGAGAAGACTTGTCACAGACTAGGACTTGTCAATCGTCCTACATTCCCTAATGGGAGCCCCCTACGAACCAATGCAAGACAGCTCCCTCCACCTCCTTACCAGGAAAACTGTCTTCATCGTCACACCCGCAGCAAGCGCCGCTGTTCCGAAATCCAAGCCCTTTCAGCAGACCCAGTCTACTGCATCTTGGTCACCCAAGAGCAGGATTTCGAGCCAAGACTCAGGAAACCATCCGAACCACCAAAACCCATAACCTTCCCTGCCCTCTCAACCTTGACATATGACAAGCCGGAACGTTTACTATGCCCCATCCGAGCACTTCGTTTTTACCTCGCAAGAACTCAACACAAAGACATCGGTAGAGGCAGAAATCAACTTTTCCTACCAGTACACCTCCAAACAGGAGAAACCTCAGCAGCCATGATCTGCCGCGGGATAAAGAAAACCATCGACATTGCATACGACAAAGCCAACCTAAGCAGGAAAAGAGCAACAGCACACAAGGTCAGAGCGATTTCTACATCATGGGCACTCCACAACGCCATCCCAATAGAAGAAATTCTACAAGCAACTTCCTGACGTCACTCAACGACATTCACCTCCCTCTACCTGAGGAACATGTCAAGAGAAGAGAAGCCCCTTAAGCACTCGGAACGAAATAGAAGCAAGCCATCCCAGATGGAAGCAAATCACCCATAGAAGGAAGCAAGCCATCCATAGAAGGAAGCAAGACCCCTCAATCCTGTTCTGAATAAAGTACAAATTTTTACTATAATAAAATTTGGGGGGAACGCCTGCTTGCATCCCGGGGCGCCCCATCAGATCAGTGCACGCCACCACGTTTGACGAGGTCTGCTGATAATGCTAAATTATCAGGTTAATATGTTTGGCAAACAAAGAAAGAACATATGCCGGCCCCCAGCCAGGCCGGCTAAAAATGGTTTCTTTTTTGCCTAAAACATACTTAATCTAAGCCCGCCCTACCTCCCCTCTCAAGTCACCGCCTGACGGATTGAGGGGAAAATAAATGCCAAGACCAACCACATTCTCGCTTATATAGAGAGTGCTGCGCATGCGCAGTGGTTCATGCAAGCAGGCGGCTACAAGCAACTTAAAAACCTCCAGGGAGACATGAATTGAGGACAATGTAATGCTAAATTATCAGGTTAAGTATGTTTTGGACAAAAAAGAAACAATTTTTAGCCGGCCTGGCTGGGGGACAGCAAAATGGTATTTTTTTACTGTATCGTCGCACCAATTAACATTTAAATAATTCAGTTTTAAACTTAAAAGTGCAATGCTGAAAGTGCAAGTTATTTTACTTTGCTTTTGCTTTCTGTTCAGTGGTGTGTATTTGATTATCTGACGTGAAATAACTAATGCGAAACTTTGTTTCCATGTATATTTTCCATCAGTCAGGGGTTGAGATTGGTTTCGACACAAAACATCAAACGATACAAGGAGTTGCATTTCCCATGTCAGATGACGTCATTGCTAAATTATTTGACTTTAAAGATGGACTCGTCAACTATGTGCAGTTGGTAAGTGATAGTTTTGGACCAATTTACCGTTTCATGTACACTCTGAAAGGTGACTTGTTCACCAAACCTGCCGTATTATTTATTTCAGAGCATAGATATTAACAAAGAAGAAATCAACCTGGAAAGTTGTGAGGACACAAATGCTAATACGTTACATCGGCGAATACCAAAAGATCATGCTCGCTACCATCTCTTCAATTTTAAACATTCCTATGACGGAGACTATTTAGAAAGTATAGGCAAGTAACTCGACTTGATAATGCCAACTAGTTTGTACACTTGTGCAATTTCACATTATGTTTGTAACCCACACTCTTCTTTCTGATTTATTTTGTAGTATTTATATACTCTATGCCTGGATATAACTGTACCGTTAAAGAGCGCATGCTATACTCGAGTTGCAAAAGCGCATTGGTAGAAATAATAGAACAGAAATTGGAAATTGAAATAGCTCGCAAGGTAATGTGATATCCATTTTTGTTTTGCCTTTATAACTAACTATAATATCAACTATAACCTTTTTTCTTTCGAATTCCTCTGTAACGATCATAAACTTTTGTTTACCGAGGCACTTGTGTACATTAGAGAGAGACTGCAGATCCCTCGAAACATTTAATACCATTTTAAAAGTACCGTTCCTCACACGAAGTGAACTTTAAGCTGTTAAAAAAGTTGTGCAGAGCAGTGTTGTGTGGGTTGGCAAATTCAATACAAACCAAGAAACAATTAATCCAAGGGCTGTTAACGTGCACTATGCCGCACTGCTAGCATGAATGATCTGAAATTGGTTATTAGTGAGAATATTAGGAGCTTTTAGCACTGCATGTTCCTATCAGATAAGACTTCAGCTGCTTGTGTATTCATTTCTGTATTATGCGTGAATCTTAGGGGGCCATTCAAAAACCACACGGTCAACCAGGTGGTTGGGGTGTTCTGGAAATAGATTGGCATATTTACAAGTCTCTGCTTGATCTATCTCGGTCAACCGAACCTGTATTAGGCTACATACTAAATTCATTTAGGTTACACTTTTCGTTTTCATCTCGCTTACAAATCTCGGATGAAGTACTATTCTTTCACCAAATCTAGTGCCAGTCTACAACAGCCACTACTAAAATTAAACTTTGCCCAAATGTAGGTAGCGGTAGATATACTCCTCAGCCACATTGTTTTGTCATTTTCAGTCGGCTTAACAGAAATTTCGGCTAAATTGTGGCTAGCCACAAATTTTATGGCCACCACTGCCCAACTATAAATTCGGCTGGCTGACGGCTAATTTTCGGATAAATCAATAGAAATGAAGCAAAGATATTAACGATGAAACTCACTGCACAAGAAAATGATGAAACAGAAGGGGGGGGGGGGGGGCAGACCTAGGCCTAATGGATTTCTAGATATCACAAACGAAAAAATGAAAAATTCGCAAAGTACCCTTAAATTAAGAAACCGGAGCCACATCACTCATTTTTTTTAAAGTAACTCTTCCTAGTGATGTGCCCTGACTATTATTACTGGAACCCTAAAAACGAAACCGAAAGAACCGTTTATGGTAATGACCACACAAATACGCGGTGTGCGTAAGTTGCTGGGAAGAGACAAGTTACAGTTTGCAACTAACTTCATGACAGTTACATTTCATTTTGATGCATTAAAACTTCAAAATTTGTTGCTTTGGCCGTATTTTCTTCAGCAGCTAGGCCAGGCAGCGGTTGAAAAATATTCGACGGCTGTTCGGCTGACTCAGAAAAATGCGGCGCGCCGCCTGAGGGGTATACCGATAGATATAAAACCAGGACAAACTTCAGCAGAAAAGTGAACCATCTTCTACTTTGAATGTTCGAAATCAATCGATCACAAACGTAACGCTCAAATTCAAAAACACTCTCAGTACGGTATTTTGCGAATTTTCGATAGGCCTAATAGTCCGAGTGGTGTTAATTTCGGTCTCTCCTATCTACTTCAGGCTTCCATTTTGTACTTGCTTCTGTTTTACATTGCCACGAGTGTAGTGTTTTTGAAAATGGGTGGAAACCGTTGCCCACTGTACTTATCGTGCGTCATCTGCTCAACGCTCGCACCATTCCATTTGCGTGAGAGGTGTGTGCCCCCAACTCTTTACTAATTCATGAGAGGTTGTCCACTCGCCACAGTGTTGAATCGCCAGCAATTCAAGTCCTCTTAGATGTAAATCCCTTTCACTATTAGACGCTAGCAGAGTAATAGTTTCGTTCCAGTTTTGGAGTACTAAGCACAAAATCAATTGGGACCAAACTACTACTGTGCTAGTGTCTAATAGTAAAAGGGATTTACATCTAAGAGAACTTGAATCGCTGGCGATTCAACACTGGCGAGCGGACAACCTCTCATGAATCTACAAGGGCCGTCAAACCCTACCATCAAGTTCCTGATTAGTAAAGAGTTGGGGGCAAATGGAATCATGCTAACGTTGAGCAGACGACACGCAAGAAGTACAATGGTCAACGGTGTCCACGTATTTTCAAAAACACTAGCACTCGTGGCAATGTAAAACGGAAGCAAGTACAAAAAAGGAAGCCTGAAGAAGATAGGAGAGACCGAAATTACCACCACTCGGACTATTAGGCGTATCGAAAATTCGCAAAATACCGTACTGAGAGTATTTTTGTTTTTGAATTTGAGCGATACATTTGTGATCGACAGGACAAACTTGATGGATTTTGTTCCCAATAAATAACATTTTGCATGAAATGATACAGCATTTGTTGAAAATACATTAAGGTGTTATTTGAGGTTATTTTTATTGGTGGGGGGAGGGGGGGTGTTTTTTTTTGTTTATTTTTTTTGTGGGGGAGGGAGTTTGAAAATGGCCTATAACATGGTCACATGGTTTTTGAATGGTCCCTTAAGAGTAAAGATTTCACGTACAAGTGGAAGATGTAAATTAAGTTTAGTTTTGTCTTGCAGCTTGAAATAGAAGACGGAAAGGAGTTGACACCAGAATACTTAATGGACGAAATTCATCCAAAAACAAACATCCACAAGCAGAAATTTGCTAAACCTAAAGGTCCGCCAAACCGTGGTGCCAGACGCATCACAAAACCCCAGCAAGAAAACTCGTCACAAGATGGTTACAGTGGAATTCTAGTTTAAAAGAATTGTTGACTCTCATTGTGATAAAATATTGCTCACCTTTTTTT
>JAHWFP010087511.1:2240-13991 GCA_023313725.1 Lithobius niger
GGGGGGGGGGGGGATTGAGGCTTAATGGCGCGTCGACAACTTGGCCCGTCGGATGAGCGGACTAGGTAGCTAGCTAGCTAGTAACTAGTAACATATTTACAACGTTATTGAGGGTCAGATTTTGCCTTGAAAGCAGCTTAGCTGGCATTCGTACACGAGTTAACTTTTGGGAGGTGGGTCATTGCTCACGATTTCAACACAATTTAAGCTTTTGTACTACATTATTATTTTTTCTCAATTACCTTAAATGTGCCCAACTATGCTTCAAGATATAAGACACTGACGCTATGGCGTCGCGCTACAATGGTTTACAACATCGACAATTGAATTGATGTGATGTTTGTTGTCATGTTTGTTGCCTAACTTGGCGCGACGCACTAGCGTGTGTCTAGATCTAACTATTACAACTATTATTTAATATATACCAAATGTAAAGTTTTCATTAGAACATATTTTTTGTTTGTTTTTATGTCAGTTGTCATTCCTTGCAAACTGGACATAGACTTGCATATTCACTATAACTTTTATAAGGGAAACTTCTGAATAATTCATTGGTTTATGAAATTAGAACGTTAAATCTTTGTTCCCCAACAACATCTCAATCAAAAACGTTATAAATTGTTCTAAAAGAAACATTGGGATTACCACTCACCATGAACACTCGTAACTTGGTTTCGAATACAAACAATGTATTGTTGAAATAAATAAAAACACAACTGGCAGCTAATCGAATCGAGCTCAAGCCAGTGGCGAATTACCTTATTCTCTAATGTTGATCTATAAGCAGGAAGGAAAGTCAATGTGGTTAGTTTAAATTTTTGATCGATAAAATTGAGGCATCGTTTTTAGTCCACACTGAAAGTTCCTACTGAGTTTTGTGTACAATCATGAATTTCTAATTTCATGATTATTGACCACCATCCCGAGCACGAAACTTAAAGAGAATAAAATGCAGTTGTTACTATCTCTGGTGGGAACTGGGACAGGTGTGTGTGCATTTTAATTCAACGGCACATACCTGAACGTATATGTTTTATTTTCTGTCGAGGTAAAGCCTCACGCATTACAGTTGGAGGAGAACCAAAATAAAAAAATCAATTCTGAAACCCTAGAAATGGGTTTTAAACCAATAATTAACCACCGTCTCGAGCTGTACCCGCCCAGCGTGGTCTGGAAGCCTTCACACATGCATGTACAATTAACAATGATGGTGTAGAATACACTACCAGTCTTTCTCTACTGAAATTGTAATTTATTAGGGCGCTTATCATTTTCTGCTCAGCATGAAAGGGAAAGCTTGGAAAATGGGCAAATATGGAAGAACGTTTTGATGTCTTGTGAAGAATTTTCAAAATTAAACAGTGTTAAAAGGTAAGCAAACTATAACATGAAGTGGCCAAAAAAAACTTTTCTGAAGATTCTTGCCTCACTAGAAGTTGCGGATAGCAGACTGTCTGAGGACTTAACTGTTCAAACGATTAGTGAGTCTGTGTATGTTTGATTCATCAGTAGGCTTACTAGTTCAGAAAAATTATTGAACATAATTATATACTTTTTGTCCGTTTGTAAGTTTCATTACAGATGGAATGGTGAACTTATCTATTACAAACGTAGCAATTATGAGCCTCTTGCACCGCTGGTTTAAAGTTATTGTTGGAGTGATTGTTGGTTAAACGGGAGTGGTTAACGCTCGTTAAACCCTTTTAAACCCTTTGAAACATTTCGGTGCTTTTCAGGATCAGTCTTTTTGCGTACAGATAGATTTGTTGGATTTCATTGCGATATGACCTTTTACATGATCTTTGCAATGTTGATTACAGCCGCTTCTTCCCCATTAACTTTGATTGTAGGACCAGGGGGCATCCCTTTAAACTTACTGTCCAACCTAATGTGCGAGATTGTCGTAAGTTCTTCTTCTCACATCGTGTTGTTAAAGTGTGGAATGAGCTGCCCTGACATGTGGTGACCACGCCATCATTAGCATGTTTTAAATCCAGACTCGCAAAATCTGAGTTAACGAGGTATGTCAGGTGGGCTTAGCTATTTTTACTTTTTTGCTTTTTACTTTTTTAACATTTACTATTTAGCTATTTTTACTTTTTGTGTTTTATGGTGTTTTTTTCTTCCTTAACCTGCTTTTTATTGTTCTTAACTTTTCTTTGGGCAGGTGTTAGTGGTCACCCACGACCCTTCCTGTTCCCTTTGCAAGCTTTGGTGCATAAAATGTTTTTTATTAATTTTTATAAAAATAAAAACTATTTTCCTGGAGTCTTCATCGTTTGAAGTCTTGAAATAAGTTAACTTCTCGAAAATCGTTCATAAACTGGTAGAACTAAAAACTGAGTTAATCATTATCTTTGCAAATACCCGTCTTTCTATTTGCCCAGTGGTGCTCAGAAGAGGTCAGTAGTAAGCTACTCCTTATTTTAATTTTAGGGTGGGGGAGGAGCCGAGGTGTAAAATTACTGACACATCAATATACCAAAACGCAACACAACCTGTAGTTGGTGCCTTTAGGAGATATTTGGTATTGTGGGGAAGTCACTGCTTACCAGACCTGGGTGGATGGACACCTCTGCGTTAGCCCATCACTGCTATGATTTTAAAAACATCTTACCTGAAGTAGAAACGTCAGAAAAATATTTATTAAACAAAACTTATTTAAGGTTTCCGCCAAGTTTGTGTCGTTTGATGTCGTGATATCGAATAACTTCAACAACCTCACGTTCAGTTGCCTATTTGATCTGTTAATAGACCTTCATCTGTTAGCCCATTAGTACTGCGATTTTAGCTACAGCAGAAACATCAACTAAATATGGGCTACTTCATGAAATCTTGCTTAGTTGACTCAATTAAAAACTGAGTTTGAAACATTGACTTAGCCATTTGATTTTCTAGTAGTTCTTTTTCTGTTAGTCTACCGGCACAACTATTTGAAAATCCACTTTTGTTAATACACAAACGTTGCCAAATTTTTCCAAAACAAACCTGGTTAAAGTTCAGGTTCGGGGGGGGGGGTACCCCAAGCTCGTCAAGTCTTCTCACGATTTTGCCAACTGTCAGATTACAACGAACCAGCCTGAAAAGTAGTTTTGAAAAGGTCTGGAAAAACTAGTTCATAGTTATGGACGAGGCACGTTATGAGCTCCTCAAGTTGTGCCCGTTGCAGAATGTCAGAAGCAGAATCATTTAACGCTATTTTATTGCAATTTTAGTGCATATATTTCTGGCTCCCAGTTATCACATCTGTAACAAATTGTCAAGCAAATTTTGATGGTTTTGTTAGTTGTTCTTCAGGATGGCAATTAGTTTCATTCAGACTTAACTGTTAATAAAACTGGTTTTTGTTTTAGAATTTTTCTTTAAGAATTAAATTAATGGAGTCAGTTTAATAAAAAAGGGGAGGCCCGGGTCGGGCATAGGCTTAAGTCTCTATTTTTGACCTTCAGCATATTGAATTTTGATGAATTGGAGTGTGCATAATACGGCAGTAAGGAGGGGTCAGGGGAGGAGACAGGCAGAATCGTTTTTTTTTAATGGACCATCCAAAGATAAAACATAGTGAAATCTTTTGCTCAGTTTTATACCAAACGACTAGAAGTATTAATTTTAAAAAATCCACATTTTAGAGCAACAACAAGAAAGACACCCTAATTTGTAAAAAATACTGGGACATCAAGAGATGAAAGAATTATGGAACATTTACTCAGTTTTGTCTTAGCTTTTGGCCTAAAACGATTTAAATCGACGTGCTCAGGTTTACTTTTTTTTATTATTCAGGACACCTTAGGGATAGATTTATCCCTAAATTCAGGGGCTTAGGATCACTTTTCCCCTAAATTTCAGACCTTAGGATCACTTTTGTGCTTTATTTCGGGTTCATACGGATACTTGTCAAATTCTGGACCTTCCACGTCTTTTTTGCCCATCCATTCCCCCCCCCCCCCCGCCCGTAATTCTTTGCAGGTTGTTTTGGATAAATTTAGTTAACCTTTATGCGTTAACACAAGAGGATTTTCACATCGTGGTGGCAAAAGACTAACAGACAGAGGGTTACTAGAAAATAAAAAGGCGGACTCAATTTTCACCAACCAATTTAAATTTAAAACAATTTTTAAACTAAGGTGTAAAAAACAGCTCATATTAAACTTTTCGTTCCAACTGACTAAATGATGGTAGGCTAATCATTAACCGATATTCATGGAAATACTTCGCATTGGCTTTGGCTGAAAATGCGGCAAACCTCCAAAGTACCGTTTTCATGGAAATGGGAATTTGCAGTGAAAATGTATCCAAGCTTGCCAATTCGACAACTAGGGTGGAGGAAGGGCCAGATTATGGAATGCTGTCATGACTTTATTTACTGTAGACATTGATAGGGGTGGGGACTAGGGTTATTAAAACGTCAGCGACTGTCTCTTTACATTAAAAAGGATCGTACACATCTAAAGACACGGATTGCCAGCTTGGAACTAGCCTATCACAGCATAATAATAAACAATAGTATTTTATTTAGTACGTTAACTCCAGCAATAGGTAATGACGAAGTTCGCACTGCCAGGTAAATTATACATTTAAAACACTCGCTCGTTTTAAATTACACGAACTATAGGTTGACTAACCTTACAACTGCACCGAATAGTGAGTCTACCGTATTGAAACGCAGCACCATAGCGATGGGTTCCAGGCTATAGTTTGTTCCACATTATTTTTTTTCTGAAAACTGACTAGATGACGACTCGTTTCCTTGCACCAAGAATTTATAGGGTTGGGAGGAGAATTTGTGACTGAGACCCATACTGAAACGTCTTGGATACATTCAGCCTACTATTATTCGTTGCACAACTCCAGAAAGGGGGTGTGAAAATCAATTACACACATTTGGTGTAAGTGTACATTGTTAATGTCCATTGAATTAGTGGAAAATTCAGTCGAGTCTGTACTCCGCATTTTACCATTAGGCTACTTCATAAAATTACTACGGTGCAATGTATCTCTCCAGTAGGGGAGTTTAAATATCAGTTACAGAGATTGGGCTTAAGTTTATGTCACCATTGTTAGTATCTATTAAATTTCTGTACGCGTCAATTGTTTGTGTTTCCGTGTGTTGTTATATGAAATTGCTATGGTTCATTGTAAGACCCCCCGTACGGATGTGTGAATACCAAGTACACAAATTTGGTGCAAGTTTATAAGTGTCCATTAAACTCCTGCGCCACTTCAACTGTTTCTGTGCATCTGCATTTGACCAATATCTCGTGAAATTGTACTAGACTTCTGTAAGAGAATGTAAAATCAATAAGTTTTCATTTGGCTTACGTCTACAGCATTAGTTTTCAATAAATTCCTACAAAATCCACTTGAGTAGTATATAAAGTGCTGGATACCACGTTGTTTTGAATACGTTTTATGTTGTTGTTGTAGGTAGCATTTGGTGAAGGGAAAAAAATCTTTGAATTAAAGTGTCAGAATCTAGCATGTGTATTTGAGCCCCCCCCCCCCTGAAAAATAACATTAAAGTCTCCCTCATTTTCCTCTATATTGTACACACAGTCATGGAAAGCCACGTTGTGAACACGTCACAGCTATTTTCCGTCGTTTTTTCCCATTCTTGTGTTGTTGGTGTAGCATTTTGTCTGGAGGAAAAAATCGTTGGTAGAAAGTGCGGGAATCTGGAATGTGTCTATGACCCCACGACGTCTTTTTGAACACGTCACCACTATTTTTCCTTATTTTTCCCATTCTCATGTTGTTGGTATAGCATCTGGTGCGGGAAAAAATCCTGCTTTCTTTCAGGTGGATTTCAGACACGTCATCCCTATTTTCCCTGATTTTCCATATGTTTTTTTTGTTCATTTAAAAAAATTATTTCTCATTCCAGTCGGCTGTGCGTGGTTTTATTTTAGTCAAAATTAATGGCAAATTACATTTATTACGGTTACTCAAAACGAATTTTGCAACATGCCTGTTGCTCGATTTATACACGACATCATACACGAAGTACATGACCTACATGACATACATGTTGTCACAAATCACGCCCACCACCGACGGGGTAGGCTACAATCAGTGATGTGACGTCACAAACCACGCCCACCACGCGCAAAATAATCGTTATAAACGAGTCGAGCACGAAAGAGTTCGTTATAAGTAGTTTGAGGTGTAAAATAATCCATTATAAACGAATTACCGTTCAAACTCGAGCTGTTTGCCAAGAACCTTTAAGCCATGCCTCAATGCCTCAGTTGTTTAACATACTAGCGAAATTGTGCAATTCTTATGTTTTTAATTCAGTACTTGCCTAAAATAAATGCATAACCTTGGAATTTACGTGGAGTCGGTTTGAATTAATTCATTAATTGTACACTTTGCTTAGCATAGATTAGCTCAACATCAAACTTCATCTGGTCTCCTCCACCACGTTCAGAGTTGCCATTCCGTTCTTTGCTTCACGTTCTGCTCTTAAATTTAAGTATTTTGATTTACCTGATTACAAAGTCCCTACTATTTCCGAAATGTGGAAGTGTTTAGCATTACCAGGTTCGTCAAATCTTAAAGGAAAATCCTGATTAAAACTTACTATGCGTATGTATTCTCAAAAAGAATGTACGGTAAGAATCTCAAGATTGAAGTTAATTTGTAACATTTAAAAAAAAAAAACATGGTTTTGGGATCATCCCATACTGTGAATCGAAAATAAATTTCGAGATCAGGGTTAGGTTGATTCGGCCGCATGGTCTTCTTCTTTTACGGCAGGAACTAAAATGATTTTGCCTGTGTTTTTTCTGTTGAGTAATCGTTGCGTAGCTTCTACAATCTGCAACAAATTTCATAAAATCATAAGGTGAATGATTTGGTCAAACGAAATAGTAAGTAACTACTGACTGTTACTTAATGTTACTTACTAGCACTTTCAGATACTTACTGAGGTGGAATTATTCGATCAAACATTAATTATCACCTTACGAGAATCTCAGCAAGTACATTTAGTAAACATGTATTTTAGGTCAGCGATCATTCTTGCTTCGCAATTTTCACCAGTTGCTCCAAACATGAACTGTCAAATTAAAAATACTAGATCACATAACCACCGTTGACAGATAACCTGCTTAGTGGTGTTGCACTAGTACGATGCAACTTTGGCATGTCAAGGGTGGAGAAAACTGAACGTCGACTAACCCATACCTGCCAGTAGACCAGTATATTGGGACCTGTTATGAGATTATTGGATGCTTCGTGTAACCAGTGCCTGCAAAGGGTTTATAGATCCCAACGCATAGTTCGGTATGTGCAGTGCTTGACAACCCATCCACTTCCTTCTACTGAAAATTGTTCAATATTAGCAGAATGTTGTCTTGCCAAGAGACCGTCCTTGTACCCCATTCTGGTCAGGTTGGAACTTAAATAAGCTTTCATAATTTTTTACTTATCCGTTGCTCTTTCGAACGGAACTCATGATCTGATTTGAGCTTTATGATCATGTAAGATGTAGGCATTGTTCTAAAGGATTTCAATATTTATCCACGTACCGTTCCAACAAACTCAACGGATCATAGTGCATTTCATCTGCCATAAAATTCCACTTGAAAATAAAGAGGTAGCTGTTGAAAGCATCGCACATGAGATCAAACCCTCCTAAATCCACACTGAACAGCCTCACCTCGAGGTTGGTATCACCGGTCACCTCCGTCTTGTCTTTCAATTTGTAAATCCTATATCACAAGGCCCTGTTAAATCTCGTATCCTATATTATAGACGCAACTAGAAATATGATGGCATTTACTACATGGTTTAAATTTGCCGGAATTTGAGAAATTTGAGAAATTATTCCCCTGTTCAACCATGGGTTAAGTCCCTTCCACATTGTTTTACAGCTTCTCCACACTTGTGCCATTTATGTCTGAGGCCATTGGAGTACGATTTTCAGGTAACCTTATATTTTCCTTTGTGGTGCCTTTCATGACTCAGTTTATATTCCTTGTCATTGAACGTCTTCTCGCAGTACTGTCATGGCAAAATAACCTAGTCAAATATTGGAAGGTCACGTTTTTCTTCTTCTTCAATCATCGTTGTGTCTTTTTTTTTCATTTACAGTGGCAAGACCGTATATTCATTCATTGGAGGAACATTAGACGAATTTGAAATACTGGTATGAAACGTAGCTTTTTCCAAAACCAGGAAATACTTCACGGGTTTCGCAGTGTGATATTCTCAAACATAGGCATATTTCCATTGCATTGGTCGTTGTGCGCCAAACATTCATCGTAGCAGGAAACAAATCCTCCGCAATAGTAGCAATAAAAATTATCATGCAAGGCTTCTACAAATGAATTTCCACCACTTCTCACAAGAAGAAAGTCAACTTTGCATTTCTTGCACGGGACCTTCAAACTACCCCACACTCAGCAGCCATGACATTAAGTCCTGCAGTTTTATCCGTGCCTTTTATACCCACCATTCGCTGTTTGTATTGATGACACTCACCTTGCGACCCACCTTCCGATCAAGTGTCAGTATCAAGGAAAATATTAGTGCATATTCGTTGTCTCCAAAAAAGACCTAACTTTTGGATACATACTGTCCTGCAATAATGTTTTCCATTATAAAAAAGCTCGGAGAAGGAATTATGGGAATTGTAAAAAAAAAAAAAGTGTAAAAAAGCTTGTAGGGGCAGAGTAAAAACATCAAAAAGCAGGGGTTTATTGAATGGTTGCTCCAAAAGGTTGCTTTGCACCAAATATCTAAACCATGTGCAATGGCTGTTTGCCGTGACGTCACCATGAGTTAGCCAATGACGAACGAGAACAACGGCTGTTTGGCCATCTGATTGGACTAGCTCAGTCACGTGATATGCACGTCACAGCAAACAACCATGGCATGTGGTATAACTACTAGGCAGCTGATATAAATGATACTCCAGGGGCGAGGTCTGAGAGGAGGCCATATCGAGAAACAATCTACCTCAACTACAAGTCGAACCTTGACCAGTCCCTTAGAGAAAATTTTGCTCACAAATGGACCCAATTTAAATTCCCAAAATGATCATAAGGGCCAAAATTATCCCAAACATGTCACGGTCCTCAGTACCTAAGGTTTTCAAATGTTTGATTTAGAATGGCGTTGATTTGCCCCCACTTGATCCCAGATCGTGGCCTGCATTTTCTATTTGGTTCCTACGGGCCACAAGACAGTCACAATTTGAGGCTTGTAATTTTATAACCTCTGGACAGGATGGGGCACAAAATGGTTACAAACAATGACTTAACTAACTTGGCCCCAGTTTGACCCCAATTGGTTAGAAATGATGACTTCAGAATATTCATGCTTGGTCACACAAGACCTCACAACACCTCCACTTTGCCACAGTTTGGGGCTTGAACACCTAGACCCCTATTTGACTCCACTTGTTTGCAAACTGTGACTTAAGAATACTAGAACTTGATCGTAGTTTGGGACGTGACCAACTTGGCTTCAGCATGAAACCACTTGGTCACTATCGTTGGCATAAGAATGGACCCCAGCTTGCTCACACAAGACTCTCCCCCGTGGTCATGGTTTGGGGCTTAAACAACTAGACCCCTGTTTGACCCTACTTGGTCACAAACTGTGACTTAAAAATATTAAAACTTTGTTACACAAGTTAAAAAATATGGTTTCTAATTTTAAAACCTTAAAAAATAAAAAAAAACTTATTTCCAAGTCACAATGTCACGCATGTATTCTTTTGTGCAGGGATGCTGACTACAAAAAAATAAAATTCTGAATTGTGGAAACCCACTGAATTTATTTACACCAAACAAAAGTTAAAAATTTTCCCAAAATCTTTTTATAACTCAGAATAGGGTTTTGGATCCAGGAAATTGGGCTCTAGTTTAAATTTTATTTAGGACTTGTCCAGCCTGTAACCCTATAGAAAAAAAACCCACTTTGTAACTGTTTGTGATAAGGTCTTTTGAAACCCAAAGCCTTCAGCAAACTAAACACCATTTTTTAAACCAAATAGCCATCAGAAATTCGTATACAAATTATAAAATAATGGCATAACGCTACAAAAATATAATTTGTAGAATGTATTGTAATTTGAAGTTGGTTCTGGTTGCTAAAAAAATTATGAAGCATGTTGATTGAATTCGTCTATCAACTTAATTCGTTTATGATCGTGTTTCGTGTGCTTAGCATTCACCATTTATTCTAATATTTTTTTTAATAGTCAAACTGTTGTCAGTAAAAATATGGGACCAAATATGAAGAAAAATTTCTGCTCATTTATGCTCATGTTATGAATTATAAGCTGGAAAGCATAACACATAACGAAACCATGTTATAAAAAGCCATACAATGGTAAGTTATCACTAGTGCAACCATAACCCTTCATCAAACAATTTTATTTTTTTCAACATCCAACTTTATGCGCATGTGACTGACTAAACCTTTAAAAAAATAAAGTCTTGCAGAGATATACTAAAGTTCTGGCAGCCTAAGAGTTAAATGGTACAACTAACAACTACATCGGAGACCGTTGTTTATTGTTCAGTTATTCAAATTTTCAATTTTTATTTTAGTTAAAGAATAACTATCAGCTTGTTTAATTATAGATGTACTGTGATTATCAGGTGCACAATGTGCTGTTATACTGTATATAGTACATGGCGTAATGTAGCAAGCTTACGGTATGGTACTGGACATGAAAATAATATCACACAATTCAAATATCAACTGTCACTTTTGTGTTTATTTTGGCTGTGGTCAAGGGACTAGCTATCGTTCTTTTTTTGGCACATATTGGGACCAATAAGGGAATAGACTAACCATAGTTTTGTCGGTTCCTTTTTGGCCACGAACTTGGGTTAATTTCTGACAAATGAGTTTTGACCCATTATTGGCCACAGACTGAGGACAAAAATGGATCAATTAGAAGAATCTGCTGAACTGCGGAACCTTTGGTCACGAATTGGCACCAAACGTTAAGTCATGAAGGCTTCAATTGGTCTCATATGTTACACAAGAAAATATACTTGGGACCAACTATTGAGTCTATTTCAGAACCCACAAAGATCCCATATTGACCTCTCTTGTGCCCAAATGTTTGTGTTAGGGTTGAGTTTCATGATTAGTGGTCTTACTGCTTCCTACTATAGTCACAAACCCAGGCTTCTCCCAGTCCATTTAAATAATTCGCCACCTGAATTCGCTTCCCTGCTGCTTTAAGATGTAGGGACTGTCTGCTTACTAAAATGTGAGTTACATTAAAATATGATTTTCTCACCTGTTCAAAGTTCCACACTGAATCAATCTTTGGCTTTACTGCTCCTTTTTCGTACAAATTGAAGATATCATCCATTGCTTCCCTAATGCGGCTGTAATTAGTTTTTTGTACGGCACTGACGCCTAAGCCACACACAGCAACACTCGAATCGACCAATTTGAGAACAGATATGTTTTTTAACCCCCACCAGAGTTTCAACAAAGACCAAATATTGCGTGAAGAACTTGTCATTGCAGATGCTGCACCTGTAAAGTTGAAGAACATAAAACTGTCACCGTATTTTCACCAAACTTTCACCATCTGTCACCATACAGTAACTAAACGTATTTATAAAACTGAAACATTGTGACGGACACCTGTCAGAGCCATAGTCATCAATCGCTGTTTGGTGCTTGGGGTCACAGTGACAAAGGGGGTTGGTTGACAATATGGCAGAATGTCCGATCTTCAGAGAGGATCAACCCGTAAAGCAATTAACATGACAT
>JAHWFP010087512.1:0-20811 GCA_023313725.1 Lithobius niger
AGACCCATGACGAAAATTTTGATGCTAAAAATAAACCTATAATCAACATATCACATCCGAAACAGGATGACCAGTTCGTTCATCTGTGGTTTTTTAACAGAAGCGTCGGTTTGACAAAATCCACGGATGGAACCATTTCGGCGAATGATCATAGGATAATAAATCTTTCTGAGCCAGTTGATACCGATGACATAGCTACGAAAGGGTTTGCGGACGATCGGCTAATGACTATATGGCTGAGTTTTACGCTCGACAATAATTTAACACAAAACTCGAGACAGTTTTGATTCCAAAGTATCGAGAACATTACGGAATATAAATTTTATCATAGGAGGTTCACGATAACACAACTTCGATTATACGCTACGAGGCGTGGTGACAGTCAGGTAAGAGTAACGGTTAAACGCAATTCCGGATTAATCGATTCGATAATTCTACAGGTTAGGCCTGCCAATATTGCCATTTACAAAAATGGAACTTGGCATTACGATGAGTATGCTACTTTAACAGTCACCCTGGATTCAACACCCATATCCGATGCGACGTATTATGTGTACATCCGGTGTTTAGTGAGATGAACGACATATTACGATGTAATTTTGTTGTTTGGAGAGATTATGAGATACATATTTTTCTTAACCAAATTAAATAAAACCAAACAGTTCGAAAAATTATGGTTCGCACGTCTTTTAAAAATTATCAATCTCAGAATAACCATTTAGTAATAGTTACATTTTTTAAAAAAAATATGGATTCAACCGCTAAATATCAACCGAGAAGATCGAAAGGTAACAGTACGGTATCAACCATTATTTGCACGGTTGTTTTAGTCAATTTTTATTAACCGTAGTATATTTCCAAAATACCAGATTATCGATTCGTAAAGAAAATTGGGAAATACCGGTTGCCATAGCTCTGTATTCGAGTAAACCTCATTCCACTACCATTGACACAAAAGATGCGACCACGCATCTTTTGCATCTTTTATGTGCGAGTTTGAAAGTAGGCGATGTTCGATACGGCGATGAAAATATGAAACTCGGAAGCGCGTATACTTGCGATTCTCAGGGCGCGTGTAGTTTTAACAATGCCGTTCGTTTCGATAAAATCAGGAACAGATTGACTATCGAAAAACTAGCGGTTGCTATGGATAACTTCGTATATGAAGGTAAAACTGTCGCTCAGGCCGACCGATCTTTGTATTTGGAAAATATAAATTCTAAAGATTCTTTTGTTACAGTGAACGAAAATGAAATCGCGTTAAATTCATCGCCGCAGAGTTTCGTGACGACCGAAGAAATTCCGAAGGATGCTCTCTCCATTTTTCGAGGAAACGGGGACGTGCATTTAATAATTCTAGTCACTTGTTTCTCAGGTCGGAAATATTAGCAGACGTGAAACCATACTCTTTGTTGTACGTCAACGAAGGCAACGTTATAACTCCGTTGGAAATCCCATCGATACACGAGAATTCTTTGAACGTGCTAACCGCCGATACAAACTGCATCTATTGGCATCCGTTTCCAAAATTCTACGAACTAGATATCGGCCTCCCAGAACACGTTTTAATGCGTTTGGTAGACGGCAATTATAGATGGGAGCCACGTAGTTTCGGATATCACGGAAATGTCGCATTTGAGGCTGCCTATCTCTCGGCTCCAAAAATAAATAGGTTAGTAGCGTTCGATGCTAATTACAAGGCTTTGAAAAACGTTCTTGTATCCGAAGTGCACCAAATAAATTTTATGGATTTTCTGTACGTAGTCCGTCTAAAAAACGGTGGACTCGGTCTAGCTCCGAGAATGTTACCACCGGGAGACGGTTCCCTGGGAATACTATCGCACAATTCTAAACGGTTTGAAATAGGGAAGCAGAAGACGGAGCACAAATCGTTATTCGGCACTGACTGGGAACATTTAACGTATCAATACAACGGTATCTTGAAAGGATGTCTCAAAATTCTGAAAAACGACGTGGATTTAGAAGGCAATCGACTGTATAACATCGGTTTACCCACAGAAGACGACGATCTCGTTACGTTCAGTTTCGCTGATAATAAATACATGTGTAAGAAGACTTCGAATGAAGATTTTGATGCCAAAAATAAACCTCTACTCAACATACCGACACCAAAACACAATCACCAGCTCATTCCTCTGTGGTATTTTAACAGGAGCGTCGGGTTGACTCGCGTCGTGGCGACGGCAAGATAAAAATAAATTTGAAACACAAATCCGAAGTAAAGGAGGAGGTTGTAGAATTGGAACCAGAGGGTGTTTATCGCGACGTAAATTGGAGTTACGAAGAACCCGGTATTTTAACCGTTACCCTACAATCGCCTCCCATACCCGACGCGACGTATCACGCGCACTTTCGATGTTTAGTGAGATGAATAATCTCGAGACGAAAAGTAATTGGAGGTACAGAGTCAGACGTAACCTGTCGCAGTACGGAACTCGTTACTGAAAGCGTTTCCGCGAAATGGAAAGGGAGGCACGGTCTAGATACTTCGACGTTATTCCTGGTGACGGAATCAATTATACAATCAACAAGCGTTTGTGCGGTCAGTTCGCTCAGGGAGCGCTAGATAGTCAACACAAGACGTGCAATTTAGAAGATGAAGAAGAAACATCCCGCACGTACAATTACACCTTCGAACTGCCCTTGGATCTCAAAGAGTCTAAATTACTAGAGAAGGACTTACTCAACTACACCGTACTGGAAGATATCTTAGACATTCGTAAGTGTCGGGCATTCGTAATTCTCGCCACCTTGCGATTAACTCGCAAGTATTACGTTTGACGACTGAAAGACTGGCTCCCCGCGGTCAGAACACACTGCAGAGGTTTCGAAAATTTGTATTACTGCACGGAAGTGAGAGGTTTTACTCAACTCATGGGAGACTTGGTGCCATTAATTTTAGCAACCTATTAACTCAATTTGAAAAACGTCATCTCAACACGGACCTGACCATCATCCTGCTCAACTGTTACTTTCTAAATAAAGGGGCATCCGTATTCGCTATAAACAGGTACGGTATAACTAATCGTCGCTCCTTCTTATCACGCGTGGCATTTGAGAGAACTCAGAAAAATTTAGAAACATCTAAAGTGGCTGGGTTGTGCGACGATTTACCGAAAATTACGTCAGAATCATGATGCAAACGGATCCGTTTATAGGAACCAACTTGAGTGGATTCCAACTTTTCAGCCAGAAATGTAGTCGATGATTTTTGCTTCATCGTATTCGATTAACCCTTTCACAATTAACTCCTTCACCACCAGACGTACATTCAAATAAAAAGTTTTACAGCCGAATTAGAGTTTATGTAAGGATAAAAATCTTAATAGCGTTCATCCAGTGTGGAAGGGGTTAATAATATATGTTTAAAGCAGACTTGTACTCAAAGACGGTTACAAATAATGAACAAGATTTGTGGGGCTGTAATACATTCAGAATGAAAGGGAGGAACAATTAATTTATGTGATGTCAAGTGTTCAGCGATAAGATTCATTCAGAGTGAAAGGGGTAGAACATGTTTAATTTTGTAGGTGTTTTTGCTTCGGTCAAATCATGCCACTCATGCTCTGAACCAGGAACAACATTTGTTATTTAGTAGTGACAGCAAGGGGCCATTTTTCTGAACTGAACCTTATTGTTCAGCACCTCTTTTACTTCTTGCTCACATTCGATATCCATTTCGTGAAACCACAAAAGGTTAGCTTCTAAAAGAATATTAACTAGAGGACGTTTCTTATCATCCAGAAACTTGACCTGCTGCGTGATAATGAATTTACTGTATCTACGTCTAATGAGATGAAATAAATTATAATTATTTTTTATGGTATGACATATGTTATTGATCTCATCGTAATCTTGTATGATTTTATGTAACATGTTATAATAACCGTTTTTAAAAACCATAACGAGAAATCTGCAGAATCTGCTCAATTCGAGCTGGTTTCTTATACAGGGTGTTTAAAAAAAACGCTACACGTTGAATTTGTCTAAGGCCAACAACCATTCCCCATCACTATAACCCTTATCCCCGACCTCAGTAAAGAAATCAAGTAAGTTATTCATGACCTCAGGAAAGAAAGCTTTTATTTGCTTTTCAAATAAGAACGGAAAAGGTAACAAAAGCATTGGACAACCCTGGTTGGGGTGGGGGCAAAAAAACAATTAAAGCCCTTAATTAGATTTCGAGTAAGAAGGGGAAAAAATTAATTTGGCCATCAAGAAAAATAGCTAAAATAAAGGCTGGATTCCAAATAAAAATGCAAAAGAAAAAACGCATGTGGCAACCCTGGTTGGTGGGAGGGGGAGGGAGGGGGAGGAACAAAACAAACAATAAAAGCCCATAATTAGATTTCAAGTAAAAAGAGAAAAAATGTGCATTTACTTTTTAATTTCAAATAGAAAGAGACAAGAAAGCATTTATTTGGCCTTCAAATAAAATAGCTAAAAGAAATGCATTTACAGTATTTAGAGTTCAAATAACAATTCACAAAAGGAGAGTATTCACGCCTTAAATACGAAGATGATTCCGATCGACACATTCAGATCTGTGAGGAATTCCTAGATTTCAAATAATAATAAAGCAAAAGAAAACGCGCATGTGGAACCCTGGGGGGGGGGACGTTGCCACAGTCCCTCCTCCCATTGCCGGACCAGATAAGCTAAACTCTAGAAGGCTGACGTTTGACATTTTGTTTCAAACCAGTTATAATGTAAATTAAGTCCATCATTAAGGTTTAGAGACAAAGAAAGATGTTCCAGGTGATTGAATCACGAAAGAAGGTGTTTGAACTGGTAGCAGAACAATTCGTCCCCGGACATTTCGTCCCCGGACATTTCGTCCACGGACATTTCGTCCCCGGATAATTTGTCCCCAAAAGTTCGGCCGCGGACATTTCGTCCCTGGACAATTCGTCCTGAATTTTGTCTCCGGACAATTCGTCCTCTATTTTTTATAATAGTTTAGATATGTGTGCCTCTTATAATTTTATTTTCGTAGAAGTTAAAGGTACATTCTTTCCAGTTGGATTTTCTGTGTGGCTCGGCTTTGCAACATTACTTCAGACGCATCTAAATGTTGCAAAGGCATTCATTTTCCTACTTTTCCCCTCGTGAGAAATAGTTTCCTGTGTAAATGTTCCAAACGTTATTTCGTGCAGGATGCTCGAATATAGTGAGACAGTATGTCCTTTTACTTACGGCCCACATGTTATTAGGTATTCATTCGGGTGTGCAATTTGTTTTTTTCTGTTGTTTTAAGCAGTCCTCGTGTAACAGCATGAGTGGATAGATTCTTTGGGTGAGTTTAGGTCAGTAGAACTAGGAGTTAATAAATGCATAAACGTTTGTAGGACGTGGGATTAAAAGGTGTCAGCTTTCTGGAACAAGCATGAACTGTCGTGGAGTCAGCAGGCAAAACACGTGATTTCACCCCAGTCGGCCTTGGCTTGAAGTAGCCGTCTGCTTCACCGCGTTACGCTTGTAGAATGCTGTTGCACGAGCACTTTGTTGCACGCATGCCTGACGGAATAGTCGCACGAGTGGTACTTTTGGCACCTATTGGGTTAAAACCTATGCAACGTATTTTGAACGTGAGATATCTCAGAAACTACAGCTACGATCAGTCAATCAATACCTGTCCACATGGGGGAGAGATGGAACATGCGGTAATGTTATCATGGACACTTCATGGAGCCCTCCGTGGCACCTCTTTTATGTCGCTCCTGGTAGAACCTATTTATATTGACACGTTATGGGCAACAATTTTAGTTCACAGATTGCATCTGGAGGGCGCCACCAATTCTAAACGCGAACTTTGAAGTTTGATATTTGCCGGTCGTTGGTCGGCTTTTAGGTTAAGCAGCCTTCAGAAAAATTTAAGGACTTTTTTTTATTATTTATGGTTCGTGGTTTGTAACTTCTGCTTGGTCAAGATAATTACGAAAAAAAAATGGGGGACAAATTGACCGGGGACGAACTTTGGAACGAAATGTCCGGGGACGAACTTTTTGGGACGAATTGTCCGGTGACGAATTGTCCGCGACTCATTCGAACTGCCCTCCTCCAGCAACGATACACTCACCACATCTGCTTTCCACACCTAAGCATATTCTCCTGCATAAGTCAGGAGTAAATGTCTCAAATGCAGCAGTAATGAGAACCTGCAGTGTTGCAATATCCTGGGCTGGTTGAATGTACGCCAAATCCCGTAATATTCCCTACAAACTAAAGTCCATAGGTATCAGATCTCACGAACGCGCGGGCCATTCCCTCTCACCTCTCTACCACCAGCTGTTGGGAAATTGATCATCAAGAAGGTCTCGCACCTGTGTTGCATAGTGCAGTGATGCACCATCTTGACGGAAAATAATATCTGCTGGACACTTTTCCTGTACAACCGGCAGAATCCTGTGCTCTAGCAGCTGACGGAACACTGCACCGTTGATTGTTTCATCAAGGAAGAATGGTCCAATGACCCCCCCCCCTATACCTCCCCAAACATTGATGCCAGGTGAATGCTGCCATAGTGACGTGTGGGTTGTCAGCACTGTAAAATATGCAGAAACCACGTTGTACTGCCGCCGTACAAGTGGCTTCCCCCAATCATTCAGGGTTGCTACATGCGTTTTTTTCCTTTTGCGTTTTTATTTGGAATCCAAATACCGTAAAAGTCTTTATTTTAGCTATTTTGCTTGATGGCCAAATAAATGTTTTTATTTCTTACTTGAAATCTAGTTATGGGCTTGTATTGTTTGTTCTGGTGCCCCCCCCCCCCACCACCACCACTACCAACCAGGGTGGCCACATGCGTTTTTCTTTTTCCGTTTTTATTTTGAATCCAAGTACTGTGAAAGCCATTATTTTAACTATTTTGCTTGATGGCCAATTAAATGTTTTTTTTTTTCTTTTTACTTGAAATCTAATTATGGACTTTTATTGTTTGTTTTGGTCCCCCCCCCACCAACCAGGGCTGTCACATGCTTTTGTTACTTTTCGGTTCTTATTTGAAATGCAAATAAAAGCTTTCTTTCCTGAGGTCAGAAATAACTTTCTTGATTTCTGTACTGAGGTCAGGGATAAGGGTTATAGTGACGGGGAATGGTTGTTGGACTTACAAAAATTCGAATTCGGCGTGTAGCGTTTTTTTTAAACACCCTGTATAACAATTTAGATGAAGATGAAGAAGAAACATCCTGCACGTACAATTACTCGTTGAAAGTCTTCCAACGAGGAAGACTTTCATGTATGTATACAGAATGAAACAACCTAAACTGATTACAAATACAGCTGAAGAGCAAACATGCAAATTACAAGTTACATCCCTTTTTGAAAAATGTGAGTTACATGGTTTATCGTACTTTTATTGTAGGACGGGCCGAGCAAAATTCTTCACAAAGACAGTTATAAATAATGAACATTAAAGTGAGAGACACTGGTTGTAAGGAATGTTAAAGGGAATTATTTTTATAGGTTTTGAACTGGTCGAATAATAAGGTCATTATGAAGAACATGATTTTAAAAAAATGTATAATTTATCTTACAGGTAGTACTGCTGTTCTGAGTGTTGCCTATGTAATGCAGTGTGGAGTGTTTCTGGTGTTATGAGGCTCAGAGCTCAATGTAATGAGTGTTTATACAGAATCTAACCAATACAATGCCGTTGGTTTTAGACAAAAATTTGGAGAAAGTTTCAACATGCTGTATGTTATCAGTATTAACTCATTACATACTATGAAAATGTGGCGTACGTTAAGTCACTCCCTCCTTTTTAGCAGATCACATGCTCCACTTCAGCATATAACCAGTTAATCAACCAGCATTCAAAGGGTTAATATGTTCATTTGTGTACGAATTATAATATAGTCTCAAAAAATTGTGTGTACAGTCGCTAACATTCCTAACGTTCCTCTTTCCCGCTACAACAATGGGTGTAAATAATGCGTATTAGAGGGAGGTTCCCTCTCTTTCGAACAGCTAAACTTCAACAATGGGCCAAAGATCACAAATGACGTCACCATTGTAAAGTAAGCGATAAATTTGGCCTAATCACGGTTCCCACCAACACGGAGACCATGAAAAACCTGTAAAAAGCAGGGAAATTTATTTCAGTATTTTGGTGGTTATCCCTGCTAATATTTAATAGACATTTTGATATAAGAATTAGAGCTGGAGTGGAATTTTTTTTCAATTTCTGAGATGTATAAACAGTAATAACAAGACGAAAAGCCAAATGGACTCGATTGGTGATGAATACACACATGCGATCATTATTTCCGTTGCCTTTTGAACTTAATATCAGAGCTTAAATACTGTCTAAGCGGAGTTGATCCCTCGACCTTTGGTTTCGCAGTCGCCAAAAGGCGTCAGAAATTGGTTTGCTTCAATATTTATTATAAAAGAAACAGGGTCAGTAGCCTGAAGTAAAAACTTCAAAATTTGCACCCGAATTGTAGAGAATAAAACCTATATTTAAAATATTTTAAAATATTAAAAAAATGTAACAGTAAATTTGTCCGGATTTTAGGCTCCATTCAATTTAATACATTGAAGCAAAAGAGAAGAAAACGACATAATACCTAAAATCTGTTAAAAATCGGTGGGGAGGGGGGGGAGACAAGAAAAGTGCAGAAGAAATAAAGATAAATAGAAAATGGAGTAAGACAGAACACTATGGAGAACAGAAAGAAGACAAAAAAATAGTGCGGGGCGGAAAAAAGGTTAATGATGGGTGGGGGAACAGGGTAGAAATGAACCGTGGGCGGGGGAGGAAATTATCCTCTTCTCTTCCTCCCCCCCCTCTTCCTTTCTTGAGGAAATAGCCCCCTATTTAACATTGTTTAGTTACTTTATGACTTTCCTTTCCTTGCTGCAATGTGTTTAATTTAAATGTAAATCTGGATGAATTTATTGTTAAAATATTCTTATTTAATTTTAAAATATTGTAAATATGGTATCTGAGTATTTGCGTATAGAAATTTTCTGTATAGCCTATGTCACTGTGAAATTGAGTTGGTAGCCTGATAAATCACAAGTCTGGTGTCAAACCGTCACTCATTGTAGGCCTATTTTTGAAGGGTTTTTGGTTAAAATAAAACGTATTTAGCTGTTTGCACGAAAGAAATACTGCGTTTTGCCAAAGAGCATGTCAACTGGTCTACAGAATGGGATGAAATAGTCTTTGCCGATGAATCCTGCGTTCAATCCACCCTGAATGGGAAAATTCATGTCTGTAGGGGAACGCTTCAATCTACGTTACGTTCGGACTTAAACCCCATCGAAAACGTGTGGAGTGCCCAGAAGAAGGGTCTAGGAAATAAACTGCAAAATCTTCGAGATTCAGATGACCATTGGGGAAGTATCCAGGTGCAATGGGAACTCCTTGGTCAAGACGTAACGTATGTTCACAGCCTCAGTGACTATATGCCTACTTGCCTGCAAGCAGTTATTCAGAACAATGGAGGGTGGACAAAATATTAGTTGTGTGGCGAAGGACATTCGTATCTATCAATGAAATGATTTGCACTAAAATTCTGGGTCAGTTAAACAAATTCATAGCTTAAAAATTAATTATCTTCAACACTTAGCCTACTATTAGGATATTAGTATATTACTTTATTAGGCGATTACTTATAGGAAAGTCGTCAAACCTATGGATTCAGCAGGACATGTTATGTTTTATTATTACTAAAAATTGCAACTTTTATTTAATACTGTTGTTGTTATTTGCTATTAATGCATCATTTGATAAACGGCTAACAAACTGTTAAGTAATGTTCCAGTAAAGAAAACCCTTATTTAGTTTTAGTAACCTTTGTTAGCACCTTTTTAATATTGTTTGGCTTTATTATTATTAATTTTATTATTACAAAGACTTTTTATTCTAAATTTATTCCAAGCACCTCCTTCAACAACAACAAACAACAAAATTCAAAACTGATCAGCAACACCATTTTCATTCGATATTGCATGAAAAAAAATGTTTCTTTAAGTATTCATTCACCCTCTGAGCTTTTTAGACAGTGGCATAATTACATTTTTTCTTGGGGAGGCGGGGTATATAACGACTTCCCCCTTATGGGTGAAGAGGACAGGGAACAAATGAGAGTTGCTGGAATTTGTGCTCCTGAAACTGGGAGAATTTTGGTGGTATTGGACTCGTGTGGGCCCTTTGAGTGATTTCTTACTCTTTATGAATGCCTTAAGAAGAATATGTGAGTAATTTGAACTGTTTAGATGAATTTTTCGTAGAGAATTCAGTATCTGCAGTTACTGCGTTTTTCTGTCCAGTGAAGGTAGCCATTTTTGTTGTTTACTTTTCTGTGTTTGGCAAGCCTGCGGTTCAAGACCAGCCTAGGACAATTTTTGGAAAGAAAATTTATTTTTATTTTTTTTTTGTTCGGAACTTGGCTTGGGTGACGCCTTGGATCCCTTGTCCTTTTTTCCCCTCATATTACGAATTATTGGGACACTTTTATACCAATTAAATGGGTCTTTCTTCTTTTTGGCGAAAAAACCTAAAATGTGAAGAACTAGAAGGAGCAGTTTTGGAAAGACCAACCAATCATAAAGTTTGTGCTAAAGCCTGAAGTATTGTGGAGTGATGGACACATTGTTTAATTTTGAAAACTGCAATTATCATGGCAGATACTACTAATAAATCTAGCATGCGACATACTCGTCAATATACTAAATCAAAATTGGACAAGAAAAGAAAATCATTTTCCCTACCTGTTCGGAAGTGTAAAAGTAAGAAAAATACTAAAACTTCGACATCAAAAATTTATGGGAAGGCCCACGATTGTGAGGATGTTACAATGGCGAATTTGACACGGACGTCCCCAATTTTCAAGATAGTGTCAACGCCAAATTCGGCCTCTAAGGAAACATTTGCTGATGATCTTCTGCCTGATTTATCGCCAAATGTCTCATTGAGCTCCGTTGTTGAAAGTCTGTGTCTATCGGAATTAACAGTAGACTCACATTTTGTAGAGCAAACATCACTTAAGGACAAAGTGGACAAAAATGGGTCTGATAAGAAGAATTCAACTCTAGCTGAACTGGAAAAAACTGTCGTGAATATACAAAATGATCTTGCACACATAAAACAAGGTATTGATATTGACAGACTTGAACATGAACTCGATATAAGCGGGATAAATCATGCTCTTAACAGACTTAGTGCTACTGTATCTGAGTCCTGCATTAACACTGTTAATGATACACACAAAATTGATCATATTACAAAACAGACTGATTCAGATGCTTCATCTCAGAACATAGCAAATACAAGAAATGTTGATGAACAAACTGAAGACGTCAGCAAGACAATTTCCCTCTTTTTGGGATCACTGGAGAATATTGTTAAAACTAGCCTGACAGCTTTGGAAAAAAAAGTTGAGGATATGTTCATGAATCAAGTCTCAATGCTAGCAGACATTTGCAGGAATCTTAAGTCGGATGACAAAAGTGCAATCAAACATCATAACGCGAAATGTTCGAATACCGTAAATCCTAGAACAAAGGAGGGAACCAAAAATGTTGTTATTAGTACCATTCTTTCATCATGTAACACGGGTGACATTCAAATACTCTCTACGCACATTGACAAGGTCAATACCAGAGATGATGCAAGTGTTGCAGAAAATGTTCACGTTTCCCGATCAAAGGAACCTGGTAAGGAAACAAACATTCGACAGATAGTTGAGAGGGAGCCTTATCACCTGACAAGACATAATACAAAAGTTACTAGAAAAATAAAGGGGGAAAATGGCATGGTTTCTGTTGAATACAAACAGTCTTCAAGCATACCCATAAGGTCTCAAAATCCAACGCTATGTAATGCATCAAACATACGAAACGTTGAACCGTCAACTATTGTTGACAACATCGCAGATGATTCTGTTCAGTTGAAATCTTGGGGTACCAGTGTCTGCAAACCTGATGCGGGTTCCTCAAACAAAAAGATAATTATTATTGGTGATTCACAGGTAAGGCATGTCAGGCTAAAACAAAAATATACCGAATTTACGTCAAAAACCTGGTGTTTCCCTGGTGTCAGGATACAGCAGCTTTCTGGCTCTGCTGTGGATATTTTAAAGTCAGAGGAAAGCATTTTTGGTGTTGTGTTATGTGTGGGCACAAACAATGTAAAAACAGACTCTCCAAATGACATTGCGAGTGAACTGGGAATGTTAATAAACCATATTAGAGGTATCAAACCGCATGCAAGGATCAGTATTGTTGGCCTTTTTCCGGGGATGAAAAGCCAAGATAGAGCAATGAAAACTGGTTTGCACCATCATTTGGTTCAATGCAACGGCAGTATACAAGCAGTTTGCAAATTAAACGGTTGTGGCTTCATATCCATGTGGCATGCAATCACGAATAACAGAAGTCTCCTTGCCCCAGATGGTGTACACTTGTCGGTCTTTGGAAAAATTACGCTAGAACGTGCCATTGAAATTTACTGGTCCAGACATGCATACTTTGATGGGTTTTATTCCCATGAGGGAAACTGAAGACTTATAAAAGACATAAAGTATGTCTGGGCTGGTCAAACATTGAACTTGGCAGCAATTTAAATGATGTGGCTACGCTCGAACTGCCATTGGTTTTAGAACCAGTAAATTACATTGATTGTGCACATATGCAGTGTAGATTAACTACCAATGTTGGCACACGGACTTTACCATACCGACAACCGGTTTCTTCCACTGAACATGATGGTAGCGAAGGTCTGGCTGGTTGCCTGATAAATGCACAAAGTGCAGTGGGTAAATTACCGGACCTTCGTGTTTTACTATTACATTTGATTTACGATATTGTTGTAATTGTTGAGACCTGGTTTGACGACTCCATCTCGGATGCCATGCTGACACGAAATGTCCCATACTGTGTATTTAGAAGGGATCGTATTAGATGTCGCGGAGGAGGAATTGCTCTCTTCATACGTGACGAAATAGAAGTTACTTCTTTGAATATTGCAAGAAATTGTGAGGCACTAAGTGTTGTGCTGCCACACCAGAAACTTAGGTTGTTAACAGGCTACCTGCCAAACGGTAGAGACTTCAAACCAGATAAATTCAATGTGCGCTTTTCTTAGATCTACTGTTAATACCCAATATACAAATTTGGTCATGGGTGATTTTAATATGTCTTACATAAATTGGATAAATCACTCAGCTTCCGACTTAAATCAACAAATCTTTCTTGACTGCACCATGGACCTGGGGTTGGACCAGTTAGTGACAAAACCAACTAGAGGTGAAAACATTCTTGATATTCTTCTGGTAGATAACGATCGTTTAATTTTTGATGTAGATGTCATAGCACACTTCAGCACAAGTGATCATGAAACCGTAATCTTCTCAATTCATAATATTTGTAAAGAAGTAAACAAAAAAGAAAGAAATTATTTTAAAAGAATAAACTTTAACTTCCTGCGAATAAATTTGAAAACGATTCAGTGGAATTTTTACCTAAAAGAATCACAAACTGTGAATAGCCAATGGAATATATTTAACTGTATACTCTCCAATCTAGTCCATAAATCAACTGAATATGTTCTCAAAAATAAGAATGGAACATTGAAAATACCGAAAGAAATCAGAAAACTGACAGCACTTAAAAGGAGGCTCTGGAAACGGCTGAAAATAAACAAAACTGATATAAACATGAGTTTGTATAATAATTGTAGAAAAAAATTAAAGGCCTGGTGCAAAACAAATGCGGTAAATTCTGAACGTAAAATAATTCAAGAGGGGACTATGAGCGCCCTTTTTAAGCACGTCAAAAGACAAACACGAATTTCCAGAAAAATTCCTCCCATTCATTTTGAAAATAACTTATTAACGAACGACCTAGACAAAGTAAATGCCTTTAACTACACTTTCTGTAAAAATTTTGTAGTTGATAACAATACGCCTGCTCCACCAGAGTCTGAACTAGACAATAATTCATTATCTTCAAACAAACCAAAAATTAAGTCTCCTGATTTTACAGCCGAGAGTATTGAAACCAAATTAAGAAACCTTAAAAGTAGTTCAGCAATTTGCCCGCATGGCTTTTCTGCCAATTTCTACAGAAACCTTGCTTCGGAGCTATGTGAACCGTTGTACTTGATACTAAAATCTTCATTCACCTCGGCCATTCTACCGAAGTTCTGGAAGATGGCTAAGGTTAGTCCTATTTTCAAAAAGGGCAATGCAGCTGAACCTGCTAACTATCGCCCAATTTCTCTTACTTGTATTCCGTGTAGGATTCTGGAGCGAATCATTCGTGACGCAATTTTGAATCATCTATACAAATACAACCTTGTGCCAAATGACCAGTATGGTTTCCTACCAGGTCGTTCGACCACATTACAGCTGTTAAATTGCATAAATGACTGGACAAAATCCATTGAAAGTGGTATTCCAGTGGACGTTATTTGTATTGATTTCGCGAAGGCATTTGACTCGGTGGTACATTCAAAACTACTCAAGAAACTAAATAACGTGGGAATTGATGGGAGTGTTTATCATTGGATTAAAGATTTCCTGAGTCTTAGATCGCAAGCAGTATACATTGGTGACTCAGTCTCAGAAATTACACCAGTCACCAGCGGAGTTCCACAAGGCTCAGTTTTAGGTCCACTATTATTTGTGCTATTTGTCTCCGATTTACAGGTTAAAAGTGGTACAGTCAGATTGCCAAAATTTGCGGATGACGTAAAGCTTTATAACAACGTAAAAACCTCTGAAGGTCATCACTCTCTTCAATTAGCCCTAAATTGTCTATGCAGTTGGTCATCACAGTGGCAACTTCCAATAAATGCTAAAAAATGCCTAACTTTCCCATTAGGAAACATACACAGAATCTCTTCATATACTCTTGATAATCTGGAGCTGGAGTCCACACACGAGATAAAGGATCTTGGAATTTACCTGACATCTGATCTCAAGTTTTCAAAACATTGCTGTCAGATTGCCTTTAGTGCTAAGCGGATTAGTCATATGATTAGACGCTGTTTTGTGTCTGGAGATATCAATACATTGGTAAGGGCATTTAATGTTTATGTTCGACCTATTGTGGAATATGCCAGTCAGGTCTGGTCTCCACACTTAGTGAAGGATATAAAAGCAATAGAATCAGTCCAAAGAACGTTTACTAAATTTCTTCCCGGTTTCTATCATGTTCCATACAAACAGCGGTTAAACCGTTTGGGGTTAGCCTCTTTGGAACTGAGACGATTACAAGCAGATCTATGCCTAACTTTCTCCATTCTACACGGAATAGTCGATGCAGACCCAAAAAGCTTTTTCTGTGTCCGGGGTAATACATATACCAGAGGACACCCATTTAAACTTACCGTCGCTAAAATGAAAAGAGACTGTACAAAATTCTTCTTCTCGAACCGTGTAGTACAGCCATGGAATTCCTTGGCATCCGAGTTGGTGATGTCGCATAGTCTTCATCAGTTCAAACTGGGTCTCAGAAAAGTTGATCTTTCCATGTTTTTAAAGTGTTTTTGACATTATTTGATTTTATCTGTACTTTTAATTTTAATCACTAACATTTGCGATGACGCAACCCAATGGGTCTAGAAATTGTAAATCTTGTTTAAAGTTACTAGGGGCTGGTGTTAGAGGGTAATATTTTATCCCTTCCAGTTTCCTTTTACCATTTATTTTTGGTAATAAAGCTGATATATTATTATTATTATTATTATGGCTCTTGCTAGAAAACTTGAGACCGCTTTATTTATATTGTCGAATATTTTCCTTAGTGTAGTAACGTATACCTTTATAAAAAAATTTTTGAAGAAAATAGCTAATAAAGAGATATATTTTTCATTTTGTTAGGGCACTTGTCCCCCTCCTCCCACTCCCTCCCGTCACCATATTTACGCCACTAGTTGGTTTTAGGGTAGGAGGGTCGGAAAGTTTAACAGATATCTTTCTGGTATGGGCACGTTATCATTAGTGCATACACCAAAACTTAAGTTTTTCGTGCTTTTGTCAAACAAACATTGATTTATTGAGAGTGTTCAAAACAGGGGAGTGCTTACTGTTTCATTTATTTTCAAGCATACGTAAGTCAGCGTTTTGCAATATGACAGCTGTTGTAGAAGTCCGAGTAGCTACTGTCACATATAAAAAAGACGTGCATTCTATTCCATTGCATTCGTTAACAAGTAGCACTGTAGAAAAAGTAGCACTGTGTGATTACAACAGTAATCATATTTGTGTCGATTAGTAGCCTTTAGTTAGGCACCAACAAATACACAGAGAGCAAAGAATTGCCCGAAAAGTAGTTCGTATTGTGTTAAATCAGTTATAGAGAACCAAGCGGCTTTTAACATGGTAATAGCTTTCTACAGCTCTCAGTGTTATTTATTTACAATCCCTCATCTCATCTCTTTATTATTACATCCCAGCCCAAATATCAGCATGATTAATAGTATAATTTTCAACTCTTAGCCACTGTATTATTTTTTGTGTGGCGTCATTTGTGAACAACTGGCATCCATCGGCCGTAACAATAAGAAAACGGAGCCATTGAATTGTTGTCTCTTGTAATTAAAAAGAACATTGTTGAGCTTGGCTTTTCCTGAAATGAAGCAGCTGCCCTCTGATTTGAATATTTTCGTCCATTGTTTCAGCAGGAAAGAGGAACGTTGGAAATGTTAGCGACTGTACATAATATAAAGTATTAAATATTATTTTTTTCCCATCATTTATTATTCAAATTCGATTTGATTTTTTCGAGGAATAAATAACAGTAATAATTAGCATCCATTTTCCCGAGCACGGAATTGAACGTCAATACACTACTTGATTATATCTTGGCAATCGTTAGAAAAATTATTTTTACTAATTTCGATGTGAGTCTGTCGTCATTGTTAACAGTTTGAGTGCCACGAACGTCATATTACGTCCTCACCAAAAACTAACTTTCCCTAAAATTCTGAGGTTAGGAAATTGCGAAATGAGACTTTCATAGTGCTAGAGTGGTTAAAGAATATTTCAAAACAAACAAGGTCAACAATTCAAAAGAAAAACTTTTATATTAACAAATATAAAGCGATATACATTTACTATTTAACACTACTCTGAATACTTATAATTATTACATCATAACTGAGCATTTCTTTGCCCCCGTACTCACGACTACATAAATGGGTTCCATGTACCAAGGGTTAAAATAGCTAAAATATTTACATAATTCAAATACAATCCATTACAAAACTAATTTTACATATTATAATATATTCACATTTTAAAAAATAAACGTTTAAAATAATTTAAATTATGCTAAAATCATTACGTAGTAAATACTAGCTCATCACTGAGAGTTTACCTACACTGTATTCACAAACTCCTCAAATTTTACGAATTTCACCACATCCGTTCACGTAGAACACCTGCCCGTTTTGATACAATTTGTCGTTGTGAATATAAAAGTGGTGTCTAGATTGACGGCCAAATTTCCGTAGTTTCTCATAGTTATTCAAAGAGCGTGTACTAATATAATGACTGATATGCAGATATTGATGAATAGAGGGTTGGTTTTTCCATTTTTAAAACACGTCATGTTTTGTGAACCATTCCGTGAATTCAACTATTATCGCCCTATACTTATCAGTTCTAGAATAATTCAATCGAGATATGTTGACAATAGTATCCACTTTGTAGCCACTATTGCCCCTCCATGATGCATCTGTCTCACCACCTTCAAAATCAAGACATGCACGATGGACTTTATGACATTTTTATGCATTTATGCGCCGACTGTTTACTCTTCCTCCCTATAGGTTTTATTATCAACGTTAAATTCTACAAAAAAAAAGCTATTTGCCGGGAATTTGCTAAACGAACTCATCTATAATGAAGGCACTGACGCTACCGGCACACGTCTCGACTACTCACTTCTTCATCGCTAATTATCAACATTGGATCGGAAGTTTGCAAACCAACGGTCACATCGAAATATATCAGCAAGAACACATAGTTATGTTGGACCAGTATCCCGTCTACGAGACGAATCGACTCATATGTTATCCAGAGTCGATTCAAAGTATATTTTGGTCTTTTAAGTCGTAAATAGAGACTACGCCAAAGAGTGCTAACGTCGCAATTGAGCCGGTTAGAAACAACCTTACTGTAATTAAAATATTGACAAAATATGCGTACATTTTCTCTTTAGAGGAATTAAAATAAAAAATTATTATTTGTTGGCTTTATTAATCTATTGTTTGCAATTTTTTTTTTTTACGTAAAGCTTGACAAGGGACTAAACCCCGGGTGAATGAATCTCAACAGAATGACATTACGGGGACTAAAATGTTTAGTGATGTGATCTATAAGGGATATGGTAACATTTTTTTATTTTAATGGGATTGGCTTCTTGAGAAAAAAAATAAAAATACGATAACATTTATTGGAATTAAAAATTAAAATAAACAATAATCTATTAGTCAATAGTTTTGATAAATTTTGATTTTCATTTTTATTTTAAATAAACTTTAGTATGGTCCAAGATATCAAAGTAAAAAAGGCGGTGTATGTGGACGGGAGTATAAAAAGGAGTAGTAAAATCGAAACTAGCACATTTCACCATGTCTCACTAATGGGGAATAACCAACGATTCGGTTCTGTTGAGCACAGGAACCAAGATACGGTTTACTCTACAGACTGGTGCTCCTTTGCATGTGGAATGCTGAGAAGACGGGACAGTCGGAGTATTATTTAACGTGGATGATGCAGATTTTCGAATATGCGTAGACAACAAGCTTTGTTCTCGACCAGTAGTCTACGATATTATTATTAACGAGAAGATGGAACGTTTCATCGTAGAAGAAAACCGTACATTAACGCATGAAATCACTACAAGACTTGGGACGCAAACTCCATTTTATCAGTCAGGCCACCCCAGCTGGCTCTCAGATTGTACGCGATACAGCTACCAAATACAACACTACCGTGGATAACGCGAGTGATTTTTGTTCTGAAGTTGAAATTCGTATTAAATTTGGTTACGAAAAACCTTCTCAAAATTTCACCGATGGTGGAACATCCGACTTTACGGACGGACCGAGTCATCGACCAAGTCGTCCTATCGACTATACGGACAATTGGCAAGTTGATGGAGAAGACGTGCCAATCCGTCGTAAAGAAGGATTAGTGAATGAGGAGACGACCGATGGGTTTGGTACATCATGTTCCTTAATCAAATAAAGAGTTAAGGGTGCCGTATGTCTCAAAAGCCAGTCTACCCAGAAAAACGCCACCAATCGACAGAAAGCCTAAATTCGAACCAATTGTTTTTGTGCTCTGTACAATGCAGAATCAAATGTACACTCCGTACTAATCAAGCACTTTAGATTGTATTACGTACAACATCTGCGCGATTACTAGTCAGCAGCAATATTCTGAGTTGTATTGATCGTTACTGATTAAATAAATTAAAACTCAAGAGTACTACAGTTTTTTTCTAAATCTATACGATAATGAGGTCACCCCAATTCTAGCCACAAATTTTTCTTGATTCTACATTTACTTTGCTACATTTTGCTCGATTTACAGATGGTATAATTTTTTCCTAAATAAATATCTATGAGAGTATAAACGAGTTAGTGTATTGTTGTTTTTACATGTTCGTGTTGAAGACATTGAAACTAAATCGAGCAAAATGTAAGAAAAAAATAGGGGCCTTTTGTTACATTTTGCCCGATTTACAGTTGTGATAATTATTTTTATCTCTAAACTATCTGTAGAGAAAATTTTTTCCTAAATAAATATCTATAAGGTAGAGTATAATACAGTGACCCCAATTCTAGCCAAAAATTTTACTTGATTCGTCTATGACAGATAGCTTTATATTGGAGATCTAACACAATGGTAAATTTCCTGGCAAAATTTTAGAGGTAGTTGAAGTGAATATATTATGTAACAAACAGTACCAACTTCAATTTAGTTGGTACATACACCTTAACTCGGTAACCCGCCGTTCCATTTACACACAAACGAGTTAGTGTATTGTTTTTTTTTACACGTTTGTGTTGAAGACATTGAAACTAAACCGAGCAACATGTAACAAAAGACTAGGGGGGGACATGGCCTTTTGTTACATTTTAACAGATTTACGGATGGGATAATTTTTTTTCCCTAAATAAATATCTATAAGATAGAGTATAATACAGTGACCCCAATTCTGGCAAAAAATTTTACTTGGAAAACTAATAGGGCTGAGTTAACGTATCCGTGTGCTTCAAGGCATGGATGCTTTAAAGCATGGACCCTCAATATGAGTGTTTAGATTCACCTCAAGTTAGCCTGCCAAATAGACCAAAGTTTAAATTTGAACCGTTTCTCGTATCTCTTCTCCTTCACACCCTGTCCAATGAAGGATATATATCCCTCAGGATGTATGTAATGTAAAATTGACCAAAATTTACATTAAATTCGTTTGTTTGTGTGTGTTTTTTTTTTACCTTTCCGTGTTTTGAATCCTATGATTTAACACTTTGGGACATATGGGTCAAATTATTGGCCCTTTATAGAGTTTTAAATATACTCAAACTATGTGCTTTTATATTATAGATATTTGTGGTTTTTTTGGGGGGTGCGGGAATATTTGAACACTAATAGGGCTGAGTTAACGTATCCGTGTGCTTCAAGGCAACCATGCTTCAAGGCATGGATGCTTCAAGGCAACCATGCTTCAAGACATGGATGCTTCAAGGCAACCATGCTTCAAGGCATGGATGCTTCAAGGCAACCATGCTTCAAGGCATGGATGCTTCAAGGCAAC